>CM021105.1:378578862-378737358 GCA_007115665.2 Sequoiadendron giganteum
TAAATTTGAAGAAAAATCTCTGGTTGGAAATGAATTGCTTCAAAAAACTAAAATGAGTTCTTGGCTATAAATGATTTTTCAAATTTTATTTGCTCAGATTATTTATTCAATCTCTTATGGAGAAGTTTAAATCCATATATATAAATATAAATATATATATATATATATATATATTTTCCTAAGTGAGTTATGCTGTCAAATTTTCCTAAAATAACCCATGTGGAGGGGCATGGATTGCAAAATCCCCAAGTGTTTTCCTAATAAAAAAATTATTAAACATTTTTTTATGTGTTTTAAGGTTGTTGGGGCTCAACCCACAACCGCCCCCATGGGAGGCATTGTGGAGAGTTGTGCCAGCATCCCCCCCTTCCTCTCGTGTGGTGGCTTAGCACTGCCACCACCATAGTGGTGGTCGATTGTGCTAAGCACAGTCACACCACCATAGTGGTGGTTGGTTGTGCTAAGCACAATCGAGCCACCCACTGTGGTGGATGGTTGTGCAAAGCACCACCACTGCCACCATGGGTCAGTTGTGCAATGCACAGTTGGTGCCCAACCCTCCTGCACGTGGCCCGAAAACCGCCGCCCCAAAACCCATACTTTGGGTATGCAGCCCGAGATTGTATGATGGTTGTTTTTAAAAATAAAATAAAATAAAATATAAATATATTATATTTAATAATATTTAATTATTAATATATATATATATTATGGTTATATAATATATATATAATATATATATATAATACATAAGTATATATATGTATATATATATTATGTGTATATGTATTAAAATAATGATTTATTTGAGGGCATGAATTAAGTTTAATTGAGGAAATGAAAATATTGCAATTTTGGTTAAATCATTGTTTTTACTTTAAAATAATATATATGATGGAGAAGTAGATTTGATTTAAAATAATATGCCTTTTAAGATAAGTTAATTATTTTTAAATGATTATGTTGAAAAGAGGAAACAATATTTATTTTAAAACGATGTATTATGATTTGTAGAAATAAATGGTTATTTTATTATTATTTAAAAATAAAATAGGGAACTAAATATTGTATTTTAATTTCATTTGTTGTCTAAAAAAGACGTATTTTAAATCAGTTTTATTAATGCAATAAATTACTAAATGTTAATAAGGAAATGGATTTAGTAAATCCAAAGTAGGTTTAATTCTTGTCTTCTAGCTTGTTTTGATTGTGAACTATTTTTGTTTTCGTTTGGGAAAATTATGTTATAGTGATTAATAAGTCTTCCAGATGGGGTTTTCAGTTATGTGGGTTGTTGTATTATGTTTGTCAACCTATTGTGAATCCCTTCGGTAGTGCATGGTGCTTTTTTTGTGATTTACCCGATTTCCATGAACGGGGATGTTTTGTGACTCCTGGTAAGGAGTAGCTTTGTTATGTTCATTACCTAAAGTGTTGGAGTGGTTGTAATAACTATTTTGTATGCACTGGGGTTCCCTTGGTAATTGGTTCGATTGTGTGCTGTCAAATAGAAGAGTGGTTTTTGTTAGGCGCCAGAGCCCAAAGAGGTAAATTAGATAACCTTTGGAGGTGGTAAATAATCAAGTGATAACTAAAATAATACTTAGAAGATAAGGCTGTACTTCTCACTAATCAAGATAATTATGCCTCACTCATAGACACAAGTGCTCATTTAGGCTTGGGATGAGTGGGAAGGCCTGGAATGGCAAGGTCATCTATCTTGTTTTTACGAAAGGTATTTGATTCCGCATGAGTGAGTATGGGGGCCGAGATTCGGTTGAGGCCACCAAGATAACCCATAGTGGGGGCTAGAGCCTATGAAGATTCCCAGAGGATATCCCATGACGAGTTGTGTGATGACACTATGTCTAGGATAGCATTTGGCACTTGAGCTTATGTGTATGGTTTTCTTAACATACTCGATCTGTTTTATATCTGGAAGCAATGTGACCATGTTAGAGTTGTACTTGTGGTTGTATGGTTCTTGTGTTTGGTTGTATTAGTATGAGTCAGCCTGTGTCGAGAGGTAGATGGTCTTGTCTTGGAATCCTTGTTACTATCTCCTAGCATGGGGGATGGGCCTTCGAGTACCACTTGGTTGGGTGGAACGTGCACCTTACTCCGTTGGGCTTTCTTCTTATTCGTGTTGACGAGATTTCCAGTTGGAGAGCTCGTGGGGTCCAGTTACTCTTTATGATTTTATTCATTTCATTCGACTCTTGTAATTTATTACCCCTCATTTGTTATCGAGGTGGAAAGTTGTAATAAGTAATCATGTTTATTGGACTTACCTCATTCGGGGAATGAGAGGTGTAATCTTATTGATTAATTATTATTATTTGTAGTCCATGGTATCTTTTACTTTAATGATGTTATCATGTATGGAATGTATGTGTTTCTAGTTTATTAAGTAAATGAATTTTATGGTTTCAATTCATGTTTTTTGTTTGGGTCTTAAAGTAAACTCGGTCTTGTAACCTTAGGGGCTGTTTGCAATGGGTAGTGAACTTGCATGTTGATGGTACTTAAAAAAAAAAAATAGTTTGTTTGTGTAGTTAATTGCAACTTCCTCTAGGGTTGTGTGGTGGGGCATTACATATGATAACATGAATACATGCATGCAAAACTTTCAATATACTTCCCAAAAATACATAGAATAAATGTAGTGTATCAAATGTAAGAATCATGCAAATTTTAACATCATGGAACTAATTAAAATGTAATATTAAATAAATAAGGTATAACTCATGTGTGTATGTATATACATATATATGGGTATATATATGAGTATACATTCTTAAGTAAATAAATTCCATTATCACATTACCTCCTATCTGGTTATCACGAGGAAAAATGTTTATGGGAAAGCATTACCTTTCTTACATGGAGAAACATAATCAAAATTTCATCAAGCAAGCATTCTATTTCTAGAACGAATCTTCAAAGACATCAAGCAATGCAACCAACAAACAACATTTTGTTGTATATACGAAGGTTCATAAGCATTCTCTCGATTCAACCTTTAATATTCATCTCCTTTTCTACTATAATTTTAAGAGAAGATTACAATTATAATAGGAGTTCGAGGTTCATTATCCTAATGACCTATTCTATCTAGTCCAATTTACTTTATCTAGATTGAGTGGATAAATATATCTTATTAGGTAGACACCTTTGGAACACCTTTGTTGAATAATATCTATTTAATTACTATCAGCATTTTGGAGCTTTAACTTTCATAAATGTGTTTACATCAACAAGGAAGCTAGGTTCCCTTCCGTCTGACATGATTGGTGTAACATCTAATGCTAGACAGGTTAACACAAGTTCATATTAAAAAAAAACATTTCCTATCATAAGACTTCCTATGATTGCAAGAATTTCTTAATGATGGTGTAAGTTCATATAAGTTGGGCTATGCTACTAGCATTGAACATTTTAACCAACTTCCTCTATGGTGACGACGTTCGCCCATTTCCTGGCAATAGAACATGCTATTAACATCACGTATTTATATGCCAATGTATGAAAATATACTTTCATGCCAAGCTCAATAATGAGAACATGGTCAAGAGTTAATGAGGGCACTTATTCGCTTTGGTCGGGACATGCCTGTTTCAGAAAACTAAGTGGTTGCATGTATTGCCCGCAAATAGTATAAGGTAGGATATGGGTTGTTGGCTACCGAATAGAGTAGAATGCACTTCACTGAGCATGATAAATTCTCCAGACTTGTTCCACATCAATGGAGTGAGGAATATGGCTACTGAATGAATCTTACATAAAAGGGGTATGAGCGTCTAAAATAAGCCCTAGATCAACAAATAAAGACTATGAACCTTGAGATTCCAAGGAATCTCAAGCAACAACCTATGCAGAACAAAAAATTTGGCCAGATTTCAAATACCCAAAAGAAATCTCGCTGAAGTATTCTGAACCTCACTAGTATTCAACAAGGGTACTTGCCTTGAGGAGCGATTTCTTGTCATGGCCACTCATAGCTACTCTAAGAATAGATTCAGAAGCACTGAATACACAGTCATGCATGCAGCATCTAAGAGCCATAAAATATCTTTTCTTCCAAGATTAAATTTGTTGGGCTTTCATAGAAACTAGAGAAATATCAGTGGCATCAAAACCATCGCAATGAAATAAAAATGAGTCAGTTTTAGCAATAATCGAAATGGAATAAATTTGGCATTTAAAACACAATGATTTGCAAAGTGGCTGATTCTAAGAAGAGTTCGATATTTTCCTAATCTATCATGTAAGTATCTTGAAGAATTCCTGTTTCAAGTAACAATCATCTTACTAGAGTTGACAGGCCGAATCTCAGAGTGGCTAAATAGGTCTTAGCTTGTTGGAGAGGAACTACTATTACAAAGAAAGGAATTCACGTTGTAGACCAATTAAATATTCTCATCTTTCAACGCCTTATAGTTCTAGGCAATCTTAATATTAAGTCATAAGATGATTAAACGATTCTCAGGAATTCGAGCAATGTGGTTTCAATATGGATGAAAAATAAAAGAACAATTATGAGAAAGTCATCTGTGGAACAGACCTAAGAATTATTTCAAACGTTTGCATATAGCATGGTAAAAAGAATCCCCATATACTATTTTTACACCTAACTCTGCCCTGGTAACATGCATGCGGTTGACTAGAAGCGACTGACAGCTAATAATAACATCTACCTCAACCTTCCTGTCATTGCATCGAATACAAGTGCTTGATAGAAATGCATGCAAAAAGTGGGAATAAAGAAAAAGGCTCGAGGACTGCTCGATAGTATGCCGCTAGAGATTCCATCTCAAGGTTAATGATGGGTATTGAAAGAGAATAGAATCTGTGTAAGATTGAATTCAAGGTACTCTAACATACTCATATTAGAAGGAAAGAATAGCATAGATCGCCTGTGAAAAATGATTCGAACAAACCATAACTGAGAAATATGAATGAATAAGAACATACCATATATTACATCTTTTCCTTTTCACCTATCTTCCTCGATCGTCCAATCTATCCTCCATAGAATTCGGCTTTCTCAGTCTCAATCCCCCTTAGACAGAATAGATTCCCCCTCCTCCCCTCCTCCTCCTTATGGAAATACTAAGCTCTCTCTCTATTCTCGTAGAGCGAAGAAGATTCCTTCAATAAAACTTCACAGGCTTTTCTCCCAATAATCCGAAAAATAGAGCACATAGCTTTTATTTAAAGAAGTAGCATTCATGAAGTTTTACTCTTCCTTAATATTTTATGCAATTCTACCATAAAGAGCACAATTATGGGGTTAGTTGTCTCGACATGCAATTCAAATGCATGCTTATATGCAACCAATGCACACATGAAAAATAACTACACATTCTAGCACTTTCCTGCATCACTCTTGCGAAAGTAATTGTGCTTTAATATTATGCATGCAAAATCTTTAAATAATTAATTTCAATAATTCCTTCTATTTTATTTCACTTTATTTTGCATGCATCTAGTAAATCGCAAAAAGGTATTTCTTCTATTTAATTTTTATATTAATTACCTTTTCTTAATTTAATAGAGTTGGGAACAGGATATGATAACCTATAAGGCTACCATACAATGTATGTTCTCAACAACATATCAAAGGTCTAGCACTAGAAGAGCTCTCCCAATTATCACCACTTCTTCAATGCATATACATGTGCTTGTGACACATCCCATATGGTCATTATGAGGTAGCTAATTGATCATGTGCATATAATGTGCTCAAATTCCCACACTTATAGGAGCATGCAAGTCATCAAGCTATGGCTCTTGTTATATATAATATCCTAGACCATGATATATATGGAAAAACATGCTCTATTCCCATGTAAAAACTATATGTGTCTCCTCCATTTCTATAATGGTATGGATGAGGCTACCATATAAGTGTGATAAGGCTATCATGCAATGTATGTTCTCAACAACATATCAAAGGTCTAGCACTAGAAGAGCTCTCCCAATTATCACCGCCTCTTCAATGCATATACATGTGCTTGTGACACATCCCATATGGTCATTATGAGGTAGCTAGTTGATCATGTGCACATAATGTGCTCAAATTCCCACACTTATAGTAGCATGCAGGTCATCAAGCTATGGCTCTTATTATATATAATAGCCTAGACCATGATATATATGGAAAAACATGCTCTATCCCCATGTAAAAACTATATGTGTCTCCTTCGTTTCTATAATGGTATGGATGACGCTACCATGTAAGTGTGTGTCTCACCCATCTTGAGTAAACCACATGGTGATAATGATAGTCATAATGCATTAGAGCCAAGGGAAGAGCACCACCCCCTACTCTAGCCACCTCATATAGATGTTCCATGTCTATTCCTCAAGTATGATTTGTTTGATTGCATATAACTACCTTTCCTGATGGAGGGTACTAATAATTGCTCAATGATTAAAAATCACTAACCCCTGATAGGTAGTCTCAAAATTTGGTAGATGCCCTCTAGCATCACCATCATCTCCCTTGTAGAGAGACAAAATATCAAGGCATTTGCATATCACTTCTCCATCAACTCCATCAACATAAAATCATGAATCACATCTTTGGCATTATGAATACCCAATAGGTCCCCACCATGCATAGTAAATTGTCCTTTTGAGACAATTCTCTAAGGAACCTCCACAGTAATGAAAGAATGCCTCCTCCTCTATGCTCTTGCGTCATCACTAGGTAATGCAAACACAAAAAAATGTATTTCATTAAATTCTACATCATCCAAGTATCATTATACATTTTCTATAAAACCAAAAATTTCACCTTCCTAAGGGATGCATCTGCCCTCAAAAGTTAGCATGCCTAAAGAATGTTGTATCACCTGAAGGATACTTACAATTTTGAAGGACTCTAGGATGCCCTTAGGATGGTAGATAATTGGATAGATACGAATAATGGTGAAGGATTCCTATGCATTATGTGGGTCCCATTGGGTGCAAGAAATGAGTTAAAATGACAAAAAAAAAAAAAATTATGTATACCTCTCATAGCTCAAGATCATGTTCCACTTGATCTCTTAGTTGGTCTAATTTGGGGCATTAAAGTCTCATCTACATGTATTTTTGCACTTGAAGTGCTCTAATTGCTGAAAAAAATATTTTTAGCAAATAAAAATGAATAGTGAATTCAAAAAACTATATATTTATAGTAATATTTTTAAAAATGTACTTATTTATAGTAATATTTTTGTTAAAATGTACTATTTACAGTAAATTTTAAATAAAAAATTCTTTAGTACCTATTCCATGAAAACCTTGATAAATTTTCACTATGAGCTGAAATTTTTATGTTGATTCTTTTGTGCAAATCTTAGCTCCTCCTCTTCATTGTCATATATTTTTTATTGAGTTGTTATTTTTTTAAATGGGTGATCTCACAATAGCATGTCCCACTTTTTGGCTAAAGTGGGACATTGCAATCAACATTTTAAACCAAATTTCCACCTTCTATCACCTATAGCAACTAAACCATAAATAATTTGAAGATGATGTGAGCTAGTAATTTTTAAATCTAATGTATAGATTCTATTTTTTTTAATTTTAAAAATAATTTGTAATTTTTTTTAACATAATTTTCAATAACTTATTTTTTATATATAATATTTCTTTAAAAAGTGACATTTAATCCATAACACAACCTTTCTTACAAAAATGATAAATATATAAATTCTTGAAATTAGATTAGGAACACCAATGTATAGTGTGTAGATATTTGTTCTTTTTCTTTTTTGGATATTTTATTTATTATTAATTTCTATGTGAGATATTATAATTTAGACATAGTTTTATTCCATAACACAACTTTTTTTTATGTATTAGCCAAATTAACATTTTTTATTGAAACAAAGACATCAATATGTGGTATATCAGTATTTTTAATTTTTTTTAATAATTTTCTATTTTCCCACATGTGTGTAACATAGATATTGATGTTCAGTGAACAACCGGTATTCACTAGAAAATAGAAAATAAATATAATAATCAAATTAATATATATTTCAAATTATATTTTTTGGAAATATTAATCTAAGGGCTAGGATTCTACAAATTGTCCTATCATCTTGATTCTATTTTCTAGTCCAAACCAAGATTCAAAATAAATAAAAAATTGAAGAAAGTTTGAGGACCAAGGTGGAAAGGCCCATCTAAGGATCTTCATTTGAAGATACCTATATTCAAAGGACCTTTGAATGAAGCTTCCTTCATTTGAAGGTATTTAAGGACCTTCATTTGAAGGTATTTAAGAACCTTCATTTGAAACTAAATTTAAATGAAAGTCCTTTTGTGACTTAAAAAAATTATAGTATCAAAAATATGATGGACCTTCAAAGAAAGGTTTACCTTCATTCAACGGTGATTGTGGAATCACCTTCAAACAAAGATACCTTTATTCGAAGAAAAAAATTTAGACTAAGTTATTTGCAAAAAAAAACTCTCTAAACATGAAGTTTTTTAATGTCTTGTAAGTGGATACATTATTGTGGGTCTACCCAAATATCTATTTGGAGAGCATTTATGCCAAATTTTATCGCAAATATAATAGTCGTGAATCCTCCTTCCTATGTTTCCTCCTAGATGTTAGGAAAAATATAAAGGGGCCTATATTCACCCTTAGTTATTTTCTATCCATTTTATCTTTCTATCATTCTTTTATTTTTATTAAAATGATTCTATTTGTGACATTGTGTTTAGAATTACACACTTTTGTCTTGCAAGACTATATTTTTTGACATTGTGATTTTGTAGGATTGCAATAGCTAACACTATGGTTTTGCAAGTTATCAATCTTTGAGCATAACCCTTCTACCTAAAGAATCATTTCATCCTCTATAGTATCCTTTTGAGTCTTATTTTAATGATGTATTTACTTTAAACACTTCAGATATTTAATTTAGTGTCACTTATCACTTAATTTTATTAGCTTGCTAGAGTGGGGATAAAATGTATAGTAAAAAATTGTGTACCCTCAATTTTTTTGTTGTGTTTTGCATCCATTCCAATAAAATATTTTAGGTATTTTTTCCTAAATATAATCCTATATTTCCTTCACTAAGGTTTTCCAAGATTTTTTAGTTAAATATCATTCTAGAAACAAATGCCAAATTCTAGAAAAAATAAATCTAGGACATAAGTGCAACATGTAGATATCTACACAACATGCTAGCATGTTGAAATTTTTTAAAATTTTAATAGTTAGTTTTCCACTTAGTTTTATTTTAACACCTTCTATTTAACATTCGCTTGGAAAATTAATTCCCTTTGCATGTGAATCCAACCTAGTGTCCCCTCATATCATTTTGGAAAAATAATTTTTGGATATCTTGGCTAATCTCTCCCTCTCTTGGGAAAACTCTACTACAAACCCATTACAAGGTTGAAGAACTATTATTTCTAGAATAATCTCTATTTCTTAGCTTCATTTTGGAACATATTCTTGATCTACATCATTTACTAAATCTCAAAATGGATCACATTGGTTGCACTTCAATTGAATCCTTTAAAGAGCTCACCATTTTTCACCTACATCAAGTGCTTAGTCACATGCATGGAATTTGTGTCAATGTGAATAATTTAATCAATGAAAACCAAGTGAAACATAGAAAAGTGGTGATCCTAAGTCTAAATGCAATAGAACCTAGGATCACTTTTTCTTTTTCCAAAGGATCATTTAAGATGCAAATCAACAAGGTGATTAGATTGACTTTCAATCTTGTAGGTGAGTCAATAAAACCTGGATCTACATATTTTGTGTAGTGTTGGGAAGTGATTAGAATTTATATTGCTTGATTAACATAATTAGACTATCTACCCTAATATGAAAATGCAAAATTTTGACTTTTGAGAAGTTGTAACAGGAATTTGCAAGTAGATTTGAGAGAGGCAGAGCTCTATGCACTTGTCCTATAAATCTGGAGATGGTCTGAATAAGACGATAGAGCTTCCCAAGGGTGTTTATGTCCTTGTACGGATATTTTGGATCTAGTTTCATAGTCCTTTGATGTCGAATTTGATCTTCCTGATTTTGCCTACAAATTTGTCAGATAATTTTGTAAGTGAGTTTTTGTGGCTTGTCAAGTTGTAGGGATTTGAATGCAACAATGGGAAATGGATCTTCAAGATTCTTTCAAAATCCTTCAAACCTAAAACTTTCAAATTTAGAGAGGAAGGGTTGTTCCATTTAGGGGCTTGCTTTAAAGTCAAACCCCATGTTAGTGTTTCCACTTTCACAATGGAAATGCCAATGATAGGATAGATAAATTATAGGAAGGAATGATGAATTAGAAAAATGCTACAATTCACCACCCTTCAATGTCTTCCGTAAAGGATTAAAGTCATGTACATCACCTCAAGGTATTGGATCTTGTTGAATTTCTTGAATTGCTTGAATTGCTTGGAGACATACAAAAAGGGTTAGCCTTCACAAACAATGATAACTGAAACATGCATAAAATCGCATAGGATTTGACATGATGTTTGGATCTTGAATTGCTGCAATAAATATCTAAAATTCTTCTCTTGAATGTTCTTGAATTCCTCTTAATGTTTACTTATTGCTAGATAGTTCTTGTTATATTTAAAATGATGAAATAACTAGGTATTTATAAGCATTTATTCAATTTACCACAAATTAGATCCTGATAGCCGACATTTGCAACCTAAATTGGAAATGATTAAATACTGAAATCAACATATTTAAATTTGGGACTAGGAAAAATAGGGGGATGTTGCTTCCATAGGGCTTCTCTATCCCAACCCTATTTTCTAGAATTTAAGGTGTTGGGGACAAATTAACAAATGAATGTATTTGTTTTCCGCTTGCAATTTATCGATAACTATTAATAATAGGCTATAGAATGCATAATTTAGGAAATTAGGGGTCCAATCAGGTCCAATAATTTAAGGGGGATTAAAACATAGTGTGAAATTGTCAAGGGTGACAATTTTTGACACTACATTTAGCCCCCACTTTAGTGAGAGTATGAACTTATGCTCAGTCTCATTAAAGTATAAAATATATGTCAAGAGGGGTTCAATTTTCCAAATGTTGAAGAGATATGATGACAAAGGATCTAGGGAGACTGTGCAAACCTCTAGGATCCAAGATCCCGTGGAAAGACAACATAATCACAAAGGAAGACATGTGTATACAATGCAACAAGAAAACATACATGTCAAAAAACATAAAGCATGCACAATGAAAACATATTTAAGATAACATAAAACATAAAATGAAAATAAAACTAACACAAGTATGATGTAAACACAATGAAAACATGAAGAAAACACACAAAAAAAAACATGGTTAGTACTAAAATGATTCAAGTCGATAAGGTAAAGAGACCTTAGTCTTAAATTGTCTCAAATACCAAATGTCATCCATCAAATAAAGGAATTCTCCCATGAGGACTAGAACCAGTTGTGTTATTCCAAATCACTGATGAGCCACATGGATCCAATATCTAGCAAGTTGTGTTATGCTTCGATACTCATGAAATACATAGATCTACTATCAAGAAAGTTGTGTTATGCTTAGCAGACATGTTAATAGCAAGGGGGTCCCACAAGGCTAGAAATTTGTGTTATGCTAGACACTTATGAAACACATAGCTCTATTGTCAAGAAATTTGAATTATGCTTGGTGGCCATGTTAAAGGGGTGCTCAAGTTAACAACCCAACAAGCTCTACTATGTTGAATATATGAACTATCTTGCCAAAACCTCACCTCATGGGGTGCATAAAATCGCCTATGAAGGCACAAAACAAACTCACCTATGAAGGCACATAAATGAAAAACTCACTTAGACAAAGGTGCAAAACTTTCCTAAAAGGGTGCATAAGACAAGGCCAAAACCTCAAGGGCTATTATACACAACACCACCACAAAATGTACTTTACAAAATGACAAAGGGGAATTTCTCAATACATTAAGGGCCACACCTTAGGGAATATAACACATGACATCACCACTAAGAGAATAAAAGTTGAGGAATAAAATCTCAGACCTTAGGGAATACTATCCATAGCATTACCACAAAGGGGAACATTATATGCCAATAAAATTCATATAATTTGGAGATATCAAGCCTAATATCACCACCAAGAAGACACTAACGTGCACTAAGAACGCCATACTTTTATTCACAAGGTAACACTTTCTAGGAGATGTATGCTATCATCACTAAAAAGGGACCAATATTTATGCAAACAATGAGTGGGGGACTATATTCCCACCCTTAAAATGTTAGTGTACTTGCTACACTAATGTTTTAAGGAGATACAAAGGGATCCCTTGCTAGAAGGAGTGCACCTAACACAAGGCTACCTAACCCCTTGCCCCCAAGTGTAGGGACAAAGATGAGCCAAGATTGATGGTGATGCATTTCTCCTTGCAAGATGAAATATGATTGCATAAAGCCTAGTTTATGCATCCATGCATGGTAATGAGTATTGTGTGATACTACAACTACCACATGGCAAGGAGCAAAAACTAATGTTATTTTTTTTTGGAGAATCTTACATGATTAGGTGAAGGTTTTTTTGATGTTTTCATTATTTTTGAAGGACAATAACCAAGACCTCTTGTTATTTATTATGTGTTGAGCTCTACAGGGACACATATGCCTTGTTCTTGTATACCACATCCTTTTCCATTATAGCCAAATTATTTCAAAAGTTCATAACGTCTTCCATAAATGGCTTCCATTTCTTTCGAAGAAGGTGGTTTTTCATAATCATTTTCATCATAATTAGATATGTAATTTGTGTTTTCCTCTTTACTATAAGTTGTGAATGATTCACTAATAGATTATGTTGATATCATTGTGGCTTCTTTCTCTTTTTTTGATTTTGATGGTGTAATATTGTATTTCCCCATGAATTTAGGTGTCAAATCTAACAATCCTCACTCATCATCTAACAATGTTGTCATGGATGAAAGACACTCATCTTTGTCTTCAATTTTTAAATGTTCCACTTTTCAAGTTGGTATCAATGTTCTAAAAGGACTCTCTACTCCTATGTCACTTTCTAAACAATTCTTAGATTTAGGATAAGCTTTTATCATGTAAACTTATTGTTGTATGTGTACTTCATTAGACAATGAAGCATTAAAGTCACTCCTTTCATTGCATGAATCCATGGTCTTCCCAACAGAAGATTATATGAAAGATCATGGGGCATGACATGGACGGGAGTTTGCAATACAACCTTACCAACTTTAAATAGTTAATTTTATCACACCAAGCGGTTTTCTTCCCACATTATAAAAACATTTGATCGACAAATTAACGGGTTAAATTTTAATCTTGTTCACTTTGATTCTGTCCAAAAGGTTAACACTAAAAAAATTAAGCCTTGAATCATTGTCAATGAGTGTACGCCCAATACCAATGTTGTTAATAATAGCCCTTATCATCGAGACACCATTTTATTTTTGTGTTTCCAAAGGGGGTAACTCACTTTGATGAAAGACCATGTCCAAATTATTTTCATTCATAGCTTCAAGAAAGGATATCACATCATTTGGTTGCGCACTAGGACGGACAACAAATTTTTGCAAAGCATTCTAAATCATGTCATGATGAACACGTGGTGTTTGAATCAAATCCCACAAAGATATCTTAGTAGGAGTATTATGAAGTTGCTCAACAAGATCAATTTTTTTACAAATACGCTATGGAATGTTAGGTGCAGGTGGGAAGTATGGTTGAGGAAATGGAATGGATGTTGGTTTTTGTTTTGGTTTCTTATTGTTTCTAGTTTTGTATGTGTGAGCAGTTGTGTGATAACTTGGTTGCTTTGACACATGATCACTAGTGAGTTGTTTTTCAAAGTTTAGGATATGGCTAGGAGATTTAGGAGGTCTTATAATGAGAGGTGACTTAGGAGGTCCAATAATTAGAGGACTTATAGAGGGTCCAATAATTAAAGGGGTTTTAGGAGGTCCAATAATTAAAGGAGACCTAATAGTCAATTTTGTGTTCATAACCTCAACGCATTTAGCTACTTGTTGATGATCTTCTATTGACGGGGGGTCTAATGCCACCTTAGCATATTCATCTAGATACAATCCACATTATTGTATTTTGAAAGAAATGTTTCAATGATTCCATCCTCTTATCCAACAATATCTTCCCAAGTAGGAGTGGTAGGTGAAGAGAAGCAAACAAGATTCTCAAGATGCTCCATGATTAGATCTTCTAACATCAAGACACCTTCTTCACAAATAGGCGATATATCGGGAGAAGAAAAACATGATTTTCAATGATTGTATTCTCTTGCACCAACATATTGTCACAATTAGGAGAGATAGTGGGAGAGGGATAAATGTAAAACAACAAAAGAGGGGAAAAAAACTCATTGTGACATGCTTGTAATAAAATATCCTTGAAATGCTTAACAATATCTAGTGGCAATAGAACATTAATTATGACAACACAAGATTTTTGCAATTTTAGAACATGATATTATGTCATGTTAAGCACTTTATTTTCATATCCATTTCATTCTCAACCATATATTTAAATTATTTAAACTTGTCTAGAGATTCTTATTTTTCTTTAAGAAAAGTTACCCAAGTCATCCTACATTAATCACCAATCAACAACATGAAATACATTTCACCTTGAAATATTCCCGTTCTTGTAGGTCCACATAGGTCTCTATGCACCAATTCCAATGGTCCTATGGTATAATATTCTTTGACATTGAACCTCTTTCTTTTTTACTTCCCAACCTGATATTCCTTGCAAACTACATTGATAGGCTATAATTCTTGGTAGATCTCTCACAACTTGAGTATAGTTTATCCTCACAAAGCTATCAAAATTAATGTGACACATTCTTCTATTCCATAGAAAAATTTCATTGATTTGAGTCATAAAGAACTTACCATTAGCACCTTTGAGTTGATAAACATCCTCATCTATCACAACAACATAACAAGAAATTAGTGCCTAAAATAGTATCGGATTTTAGTGTATTTGAGCGCATCAATTGGACATGTCGCATGGCACAAAATTTGGCGCTAAATGGTATGTTCATTTCGGCACCGGATTTTTCGTCGAATTTAGCACCTACTTTAGTGTCAGATTGTGCATCAGAAAAATGGTGTCAACAATAGCATCTCCTTTAGCATCGAGAATAGCATAGGGAAATAACATTGAAAATAATGCCTAAATTAGTGCCCAAATTGGCTTCCACTTTTCCTTCCATGTGTGCTCCCAGGTTTTCTTCCAATTTCGCTTCTAGGTTTTCTTCCAGTTTTTCTTCCAAGTTTGCTTCCAGTTTTGCTTCCAGGTTTGCTTCTGATTTTGCTTCCAGTTTTGCTTCTAGGTTTGCTTCTGATTTTGCTTCCAAGTTTGCTTTTGGTTTTGCTTCTAATTTTGTTTCTAGTTTTGTTTCTAGTTTTGTTTCCATTTTTGCTTCAAGTTTTGCTTCCAATTTTTCTTCCAATTTTACTTCTGGTTTTACTTCTAGGTTTTCTTCCATTTTTGCTTCCAGGTTTGCTTCTAGTTTTGCTTCCACTTTTGCTTCCAATTTTTCTTCCAAGAATGCTTTTGGTTTGCCTCTAGTTTGGCTTCCATTGATGCTTCCTTTTTTGCTTCTAAAAATGCTTCTTGTTATGCTTTCATTTAATAATTAAATATTTTATTTCAATTTAATTAATTAAATATATCATGCCTCTTAAATAAATCATACGATTATACAGTAATTAATTTAATTATTTAACTCATATGATTAAATAACAAGATAATTATTATAACATGATCATCATCTATAATTAAAAAAAGTGAGTCAAATATCTATAATTTAATTGAATTTGAAAACATTCATCCTGAGCAGTCAATTAAAATCATCATACCTAATAAATATCCGTCCAAAAATCATCGACCAGTTTTAATATATATAAATTGATAGGTCAATACTGATAAGATCATCATCATATATAACTAAAACAAGTGAAAGTCAAATATGCCAGTAGATCAATAACATTTCAAAATGATACATGTCCAACAACCAACATAAGTCAAAATGATACTTGTACAAATCATATAAGTTAAAATGATAAATTTGGTAACTCAAATTGATACAAGTCAAGATGATACATGTCCAAATGATATAAGTGAAAATGATATGTATGTCAATATGATACAACTCAACAATATGGTACTGTAGGCCATAAAAATGATACATATGATAGTAACCATGAAAAGAGGAATCATAATGATATATCAGCAATGATCCATGATGCAGTCTATATGATCATGAATGTCACTGGGTACTACTAGAAACTACCTTAGCATCATCATCACCATTGTGATCATCATCATCATGATCATCGTCATCGTCATCATCATCATTGTCATCAGCCTCGGTGTCTTTTGTATCTACATCATCATCATCCTCTGCCATGTGATCTGTACTGGTAGAACCAATATTTTCTGGATCTATACCATGATGAGGATCATCTTGATCTTCTGGAAGACCCGTGTTCTGCAAAAAAAAAAACATTTAAATGAAAATTTATTATTTATTTCATGCAATAATTTATTTGTTGTTATATATCTAACATTACAACATATGAGACGAAACCATAATCATATTGCATCACATCAAAGTGAACATACCATAATAAAGTTTCAAAAATTTATAGCTAATATGTCATTTCAATGATGTAAAACATGTAACAATTCTAATAAATGTTAGTAAAGATCATAAAAAAAATTGTTATACAATTTAACTATCAATTGTAAATTCTATTACATAACCTTAAGTGCCAACCCTCTACAAAATAATGAGGATATTACAAGAAGATTGGTTGCAAGGGGAATTGGTACAAGAGATGGACATGACTCTTCCAAGCCATCCACTGAGATGGTTTTGTACAAAAATGTGGATGATATCCCTATTTCTAGAGAGCTCATGATTCCGGTTGATACGAAAAAATGATGTTGTTCTGGTACCCATATATGGCATCATGGTTCCATTTCATGTAGCCACCATCAAGAGTGTTACAAGCCAACAAGATGGAGGGAATTCTTATATAAGGATAATTTCCAATGTTCTAGGTACCGACTTTAATGCCAACTACGTACCAACATTGAAATTTCCTAGCAGTATTTATGTTAAGGAAATTTCCTTTAGATACAAGGATTCAAAGCACATCAACCATGTGGTGTAAATGATTAAATCCCATAGATGATCTATAGAAATGAACGAGTTTAGAGAGCTACACTGGTGACTCAAGAGAAACTTAAGCTTTCAAAAACAAAGGCAATTAGGCTGGAAAACTTGTGGATCAGGCCAACATTTGCTAGAAGAGGAAGAAAGATGACTAGGACTCTGGAGGTCCACCATAACTGATTTCGGTATTCAACCATGAGAGCAAAAGAGAGAGCTGATATCATGTATCAAAACATTAAGCATGCATTCTTACAGCCAATGGAGAAGGATATGATTACTTTGCTTCATTTTAATTTGCATAACCATGTCATGGTGTGGGAACCAAGAAGACCAAGGATGTCCAATTTTATGTGGAGGTAATGGATGTGGTCCAACCTTTAGGAGGGGAAAGAAGGTCAATGTATGATCCTGATGAAATTGAGGGAGAACAACAAGAGAGGGATAGGAAAAATAAAATTAATGCAAAGTTTCAAGGATTTTTCAAGCAAGTAAGAGATCTATGAGAGAAGCCTCATCTAAAATAATTTAAACTAGAGTTTGATATACCATTTAGAGAGCTTGGTTTTCATGGAGTTCCTTTCAAGGCATCTTCTTTTATTTTTCCTATGGTAAACTATTTAGTAGAGCTGGCGGAATTACCTTTCTTAGTAATCACTATTAGTGAGCTTGAGATTGTTAAGCAATTAGGCGCTAATTGCTTGTAGCAACGAAAGAGTCTGAAAAGGAAGAGAGAGCTACACTAGTGACTCAAGAGAAAATTCAACTTTCAAAAACAAATCCAATTAGGCTAGCAGACTAGTGGATCAAGCTAGAATTTGGTGGAAGAGGAAGAAAGATGACTGGAACTCTGGAGGACCACCATAATGGATTTTGGTATTCAACCATGAGAGTAGAAGAGAGAGCTGATATCATGTATCAAAACATTAAGAATGCATTCTTCAAGCCTGCAGAGAAGGAGATGATTTATTTGCTTCATTTCCATTTGCATAAGCATTTCATGGCGTGGGAACCAAGAAGACCAGGGATATCCAATTTTATGTGGAGGTAATGGATGTGGTCCAAACTTTAGGAGGGGCAAGAAGGTCAATTTATGATCTTGATGAAATTGAGGAAGAACAACAAGAGAGGGAAAAGAAAAATAAAATCAATGTAGAGTTTCAACAATTTTTCAAGCAAATAAGAGAGCTATGGGAGCAGCCTCATCTAAAATATTTTAAACTAGAGTTTGATATACCATTTAGAGAGCTTTGTTTTCATGGAGTTCCTTTCAAAGCTTCTTCTTTTATTGTTCCTACAGTAAACTATTTGGTAGAGTTGGTGGAATTACCTTTCTTAGTAATCACTATTAATGAGATTAAGATTGTTAATCAATGAGGCAATAATTTCCTATAGCAATGAAAGAGTCTGAAAAGGAAGAGAGAGCTACATTGGTGACTGGGGGGAAACTTCAACTTTCAAAAATAAAGGAAATTGGGTTGGTAGATTTGTGGATCAGACCAACATTTTGTGGAAGAGGAAGAAAGATGACTGGAACTCTGGAGGCCCACCATAATGGATTTTTCAACCATGAGAGCAGAAGAGAGAGTTGATATCATGTATCAAAACATTAAGCATGAATTCTTCTAGGCAATGGAAAAGGAGGTGATTACTTTGCTTGATTTTCATTTGCATAACCATATCATGGCGTGGGAACCAAGAAGACCAAGGATGTCCAGTTTTAGGTGGAGGTAATGGATATGGTCCAAAATTTAGGAGGGGAAAGAAGGTCAATGTATGATCCTGATGAAATTGAGGAAGAACAACAAGAGAGGGACATGAAAAATAAAATCAATATAGATTTTCAACGATTTGTCAAGCGAGTAAGAGAGATATGGGAGAAACCTCATCTAAAATATTTTGAACTATATTTTGATATCCCATTTAGAGAGATTGGATTTCATGGAGTTCCTTTGAAAACCTCTACTTTTATTGTTCCTACAGTAAATTTTTTGGTAGAGTTGGTGGAATTACCTTTCTTAGTAATCACTATTAGTGAGATTGAGATTGTTAACCTTGAGAAAGCAGGACTTGGGAAAAAGGCATTTGATATGGCTATTGTATTCAAAGAATTCAAGCAAGATGTACTTTGCATTGATGTCATTCCTCAATCTTCACTTGATGGCATCAAGAAATGTATAAACTCCATGGATATAAAGTATTATGAAAGCAAAATGAACTTGAACTGGCAGCCAATTTTGAAGACTATTATGGATGATCCAAAAAAATTATTGAAGATGGTGGTTGGGATTTTTTGAATATGGAAGCTACTGATTTTGATTCTAATAATTCAGAAGAGTCAGATCAAGGATATGAACCCTCAAATGTAGAAGAGGAATGAAAATCATATGAGGAAGGTTCAATAGATGAATCTCTTGTGGAGTCAGATGAGGACAAAGAAGAAGAAGGAGATTCTAAAGAGGAGGAAGGTAAAACATGGGATTAATTAGTAGCCGAAGCCAAAAATGTAGATAAGGAAAAAGGATACGAGTTCGATAGTGAAGACGAAAGGTGGCGACGAAAGGAAAAATCTACAGGGAAGTCTCAGGCACTTGATATTAGAGATTCAAGAGGAATAAAGTCAAATGAATTGAGTTTATCTACATCCTTCTACTAGTTATTCATCTACATGCTTCTACTAGTTATTCACCTACATCCTTCTACTAGTTATTCATGCACATAAATGGTTTAGCTATTTATTCAAATGATGCATATATGTTAACTTGATCAGTGTTGTTACTTCGGTAGTTTAAATTCTATGACAACCATCCATTAGGCCATTGTGTGTGGGAGCATGTTTGTGTATTTAGTTAGCTTTTTTGGATAGCTCTACTTGGTGTTAAGGACATTCCATTTATATTTTGAATGTTAAGGATTCTAGTATTACACACTTCTCTATGTTGATCAGATTAGGTTGCAGGTTTTTTACTGTTGATTTCTTTATTTATGGAGTTTTCTTAACTTGGAAGATAAAAATTTACTGCCTTTTTTTAAATTAGATGGACAAATTAAGTGGCTTTTCAGCTATGCCAAGTGATGTAGACTACAAGGATGTGTTAGATCTATAGGATGCCTACCAAGATGCATCAAAAAATTCTTACATGTTAAAAGAATGGCAGCATTGTGAGGAAGGATGGCAAAGATGCATGTGGATCACTTAGTGGAATGGAAACATGAATTCAAGGAATCACTCCTTGAGATACCATGTTTGAGAGAAAAGAATATAAATCAAATCAACATGGGACTAAGTTACTTAAATTATACAACTCATAACTTAAATGAGGAAACTTAAGAGATATTAAAATACCATGGTCATTAATTAAAAGATGCAATGAAAATAAGGCATGAATGTCACCCACTACCCTTTAAGGAAAACAATATTTTTTTTCCTCAACATGAAATAATGGGACAATTGAGTGGGATCTAGGGCCAACAAAGAAGAACTTTAGAACTCATCCTACGCATCAATAAATAATTCAACACAAGAAATACAAATTGACATATTAACATAACAATATCCAACTAAGTTATTGAAAGTCAACTATTGATACCTCGTTCTCCATCCAGATTACAAAATCGGCCCACTTTTTGCTTTGTAACTTTTCCTCTTCAAATTATTTTGGATTCCAGCCATATTTCTCCTCCTGTCAAAACATGGAACATGGACTAGTTAAACTAATTAATATGCAATCATTTACTTTTTCCTAGGAAAAAAAAATAAAATCATTTAACATATTAAATATACTTACAAATGTACAGATCAAGGCCTGTAAACCTTTTTGGCCACTGTGATGTGTGTAACGAATTTTTTGAAGCCTAGCCTTGGAGGCCTTGTCCTAAAACACATACTAATTCAATTTAACTATGCACAAATAAAATTTAAAAAATGTTTAATAAATTTGATATAATCTTATGAGAAAATTCAAATACCTGCGTACTCTCCTCACCAGACTTCCTTTGTGCATCGAAATTCTCATATGCTTTTACAAGCTCTTTCCATACTTTGAGACTTACATCAATTGCCTTTTTTTGAGCCTTTTCTCAAGAGGGATTTTTTTATCTTCTTTGTTTGGTTGCACTAAAATCTCTTGAAATTTTGAGACATTCATAGCTCTACCTTCTTCACTGACCAACCTGTGCCAAATTTAGTCTCCATGTCATTGATAACTAATTTTTGCAGGTGTATGGGTATCTTTGAGGATGGAAAATGTAGATGGTCTTTGAACCATTGAAGGCATGATTCCTTCAACCTATTCACAAATTATTTTCCAACATCTATCATTCAGAATTCCCCTAAAACCACATTTCATTCTATCTTAGTATTGTAGCTACCAATGCAAGATGCAAAACTTGGCATGGTGGAAGAAGTCTGTGTCCTAGGAGTGGCTAGGATAGTGGAAGTATTTGCTCATTTTTCTACATTCCTATAGTTTTTTTTTATTGATTTCCTCCTAGATCTTTTGCTCAATCCAGGACTACTTAGGGAATCAATTGATTCCCTTTGACATGGTTGATTTAGTTGTAATGTTCGAGGGGCTTCAGTAGATCATTTTTCTATGTATCTGGCAAGGATTGTCCAATCCATAGTATCTAATTTTTTCACTACCTCTTCCCCCAATATGGAAGCCAATGCCTCTTTATCTTTGTCATTCTCATGTCCCTATATATATATAAAATAAATTTCTTCTTGTAAATTTAAAAATAAAAAACTAAAAAATAAAAATGAAAGAAAAAATGGAAACATTTACAAATCTATAAATTAACAATGAATTACCTCATTGTGGCAAGAGTCTGCTCATTTTTTCTCTTCCCTCTATTGCTTGTTATTTTGAGGTGACCTAGGGAAAATTATTTTTGTCCAATCTATGGAGGAAAACGAAGTACACACTGTCAAGTATAAATTTTTTACCTTGAATGACTCTCTTTCTGGATTTAAATGCCTATGAATCAATTTCTTGTGCACCTGTATAGAATATAAATATATTTGAAATATTATAAATATATGCAAAATGAAATAAATTTATTCTAAAAATATCAATTCTTGTGCACCTGTATAGAATGGTAGTCATTGGGGGATAAAAAGGGCACATAGTGTGGTTTTATTGAGATTTAACACAAATAGGTCCCATTCTCGAGCTGCATCCACTGATTATAAAGAAAATGAATGTGTACGCACAATCAATTTGAAACCACAAGCTCATTGATTTATAAAATAATAAGTGAAAATTAGTAATAGCTAATTTAAGCTCGAAGGTCTCACAAATTTGAGGAAATGATCTATTATTCAGTTGTCATCTCAAAAGCCCTATCTCCTCATATTGTCTCGACTAACCTCTATTCCCATGAGATCTGGCTATAGTGGGTGGATGCAGTTTAACGACTTGTCTCAAAAGCTTGGGATGGGAATGATAAGAGAACCAGAGAATTGGGTTTTGAAAAATGTGTTCCTTGCTCTTGGATGTGGAGGAAATAATGCAATGTCTACAATTTTAACCTCCTCCTTTACAACCACATCAGACTTGAATGATTCACCTATAAACAAAACAATATTCGCAACCCTTTCTTTACAATCATCTCCATTAATCCAAACAAAAATATTTGTGTGAACGAAAAAAACAAATTGTAACCTTACCTATGATGTCGTAAACTAAATCAAACTTCTCATCTACTTGCTTGTAGCCCTCCTTCATGCCTTTTTTCCATTTTTTCTCCTCTTCCTTCACGTGGCACTTTTCTCCTATCACCTCTTCCTTCACGCGAGAATTTTTTAATTTATTTTTTATTCATTAGTCGATGCTATAGTCGGCGTAGTTAATGTTGACTTTAGCACTGAATTTCATCCCTAAGTGTGATCTATTTGGGGCACCAAAGGTAGCGCAAAGTGCACCTAATTTAGTGCCTAGCAGTGTAAAATGATGCATTTTTCTTGGAAGTTGATAAATAAATTGATCCTAGATTGACTTCATATTCATATGTTCCAAGGGAGCAATCATGGTTCCCTATTTTATCTATTCCTTATCCCATGTCAATTTTGTGGGTGCAAAACTAATAGAGGTTAGATTTGTGAACTCAGAAATTACACCTAAAATTTTAAATTTAAATATAATTGGGCCCGTGTTCACCCTATACAACTAGATGAGTCATCTAAAGTGTGAAATATTTCAAATTTCATGTTATAGATTTGTATAAAAGGACAAACCCTAATTCATTACTATCATCTTAGATATAGGGCTTATTGGGGAATTATGAAAAATCATATATGAGAACATATGAACTAAATCATTATCATGTGACATTGACATTGAATCAACATCCTATGTGTGTTGCATGCTTCCTAGAGAGATTTAATCTCTAGTTGTCAAGATTCCATGTGCAAACTTTTTGTCAAGAGAAAAATGTTGCAATGTCCTATTTTGTTTTTCAAAGTGCGTCTTAATGAAAATTGAGCATATTAACAAGATAATTTCAACAATATTCTCTTGGTGCACAATTGTTATGTGACTATTGTCATTGTTGTGTATTATAGGATCCAGAGGAGGCCATGGAGAGAGGACGTGGATGGCGTAGAACTACTAAATCGCAAAGAGGAAATTGGGTGGAAATAGATATGACACTAGAATCTACAGATACAATCGAGATAAGAAGAGAAAGCAACCTCAACCAAAAGAGGAAGGTGTTTATGAATTCACAAAAGATACAACATAGAGGAGATAAAGTCATTTTTTGTCCATGAGGCCTCTGAGGTCATACTTATAGGTTAAAAATGAATAGGAATGGTGATTAAATGTGATTCTATGATCAAGGGAAAAGTTTGAAAATTAGGATGGCCAAAACATGATATCAATATGCAAAATATATGACTAAAGTGAGGTTTTGTGTTGCATAGCATATTCATTGAAATGATATAATTGGTGTACTAAACATCATTTACTATTTTGTGTAATATAGGGGTGAGACGAGGCCATGGCAACATATCATGTCATATCAAATGAGGACACAATGGATGAAGCGGGACATCAGGTACTCAAATTTTGACTTAACTTAGGAAAAAATGATCTAATGGCGATTTGTGATACACCCATCTTTTTTCACATTATAATTGAAATTTATCATGTATTATCCAATCTTGACATAAATTAATGTAGGTTGATGATTATTTTAGATGGAGATTGGATCAAATGCAGATTCTGAGTGTTCAACTAGCAAAAGAAGAAGATATGTACGTGGACATGGACCTAAAACTATTAAATCACGTAGACGATAGTGGGTGGAAGAGGATATGACAATGGATCTTGCAGACACAACAAATGATTGCACTGAACAAGAGGTTGGTTAGGACTATAGTACATGGGATGAATACTCTGAGAAAATTGTTGTTTGTGGATGTTTTGTATGTCATGGAAAGAAACAATTCAAACGAGCAATTGTGCAAAGAAATTACATATATGATGAGATTCCTGTCGGTAGTATGCCTCTTATAATCGATTCAAATCCAATAGGAATCATCGTAAGGAATTTTCCAATTTGATATAAATAACATGTATACTTTGTTAAACATTGTTTTATATTATTTAAATAATTAATTTTTTTCTTAATGGATACTTGCAGGATAAAGTTATTAGTTTAAAGTTTCCTGGACCACCAACTTACATCCTAGAGGATAATGATCATTTATCAAATGATACACCTAACAAAAATATGTGCCAATATTCCAGCTCAAAAGATGAGGAATTGATGAAACTAAGTCAGTAAACAAGAATCGATTTAAAGATGCATGATTTTCTTAAAGACAAGGGGAAGGTGGACTACATACCCTAAGAGAATGAGTGTGATGGGGATGATAAATTTCCCCTAAGTTTGAGATCAATTTACAAAGAGACATTTGATCATCGACTATATTGCGCTTGGCCTAGTGAGATCAACAACTACCTAGAGTGTATGAGGTGTTTCAATTTTGGGGATACAACTACATGATACAACCCTCCAATATTCATGGAGTGAATATAGGCCTCTTTATTGTCCAAAATCTACATGTGGGATCTAAACATAGAAACAATTCAAAAACAACCACTAGGAGATTAATGCCATATTATGACCATCCATCATATTACAGTGGTGAATGGAGAAGGCTAGCAGAATATAAGCCTAGCATGTCAGCATATGGTCTAAATTCAAACATGTATACACATCATCTCCAATTGGAAAGTGGAAAATAAATTAATAGAGTTCATCTTATGTATATAGATGGACGTGCATACACACACAAAAATATTGCAAGATTTATAAATAGTATTAAGGGAAGGGACCCTACTGTAAGACTGAATTGTCAATTTGTTGAGGTTATAAATGATAAAGATGGAGATATGGAAAGAGAGGTTGATAGATTGATAATGGTTGAGGCTATTATGGAGCTTACCATTGGGGATGAGTTATTGATTGATTACCCCTTCTTAAAACGCACTCTTGCGTGAAAGAAAAGGGAAGAACAAGGTCTCCCTAAGGATTTTCGTAAGCGCAAAAAACCAAAGAATAATAAATGAGTGTGGACTGATGTTTTATAAACTATGTTGTCAAAATTGGTTTTTATTTAAATTATTGTATAAAAAAGGTAGTCTATAAAATAATGTTCCATTATTCAATTGATCTATACATGCTCATACAATTTATATTTATATTTTTTAAGCCATATTTGATTATATTTCTTTGAAATTGATACATTTATAATTTATACAATTATTGCCAAACATTAAATAATGCTTGTGTTCATTGATAGGTAGAAGAAGTTGGTGAAACACATACTAATACCCAAGATTCAACTGGGTTATTAAGATTTGGACGAGATGATCCAAACCATCCTTTAAACCATACCAGGGAAAAAAGAGCAAGATTGAAGAAAATACTACCGCCTAAGTAATTTGAAGAGCTAATGAGATCCACATACACTGATAACATGCCACCTATCCTTAATGATGATGATCATGGTAGTGAAAATGCAATGCATGAAGAAGGATTGAATGAAATGCTTACAGATTTCTTTGGGGATGGAAACAATGATGACAATAATGATCATATGGTTGACAGTAATGATGATAGAAGGCGTAATTATGAGCAACATAATTTTTATGATAACAACATGAAAGACTCCATCAAGCAAGCATCGAAGACACCCGTGTTGAAATCGGGTGCAAGTAGAACCTCAAAACTGGCATGCACATTAATATTATTATAAATCAAGTCACTATTTGGTTGGTCAGACAAAGGATTCACTACCCTACTAAAGTGAGTTGAAATCTATTTCTTACTTTGCATTGTCAATTGGTTTACATAATTCATAAACATTCATCAACTTTATTTATATTTCTTTAAGGGAATTTTAAAACCATATATTGTATATAAACAGTCCTAGTATAGATTGACATATCAAACATACATTCATCATAAGTAAAACATTCAATTGATTTAATCTTTAGCAATCTTACAGGGCACTAAAAACTAAAATATTCCCTAAAGAGAATGTGTTTCCATCAACTTGCAGAGAGGTGCATTTTTTTTTGGTTGAGATGGGGATTGAATATAAGAAAATTCATTCATGTAAATATGATTTCATTTTATACAGAGATGAATATCAAAATAAGGTAGAATGTCCTATATGCAAAGAAAAGAGATATCGTACAAATGTACAAGCACTACAACAAATCCTTGTGATTAGCTCCCTTTTTTGATCTATTTTTTGCTTCCACCCACTCTTTTAATGTATTTTTCTCTAATTTTTTTGAAAACTTCGGCATTCTTTATTAGGATGGCGCTATTTTTGGCATTTTTTACGTCGATCAAAAGAAGTCAGTGCTATTTTAGGCACAAATTTGTGCCTAAATTAGAGCCTGAATTAGTGCCTAAATTAGCACCCATATATGCGCCTAGTTTAGCACCTAGATGAGTGCTTGTATTAGTGCCTATTGTAATGCCTACTTTAACACCTAATTTAGAGCATGCTTTAGTACCTAATTTAGTGCCTAATTGAGCACCTAATTGTTTTAATATAGTAGCGATTAAGGGTTAAGGGATTAGGGGTGTTAGAACAAAAAATCCTTCCCCAATATTCAATGGCTTTCAATTGCTTGCCTATATTTCACTTGCATCAAAATATCCCTCAACCCTCAACCCTAATCCCTCAACCAGCCTATAAGTAGCTACTAGGCCTCAACCCTATAGGTCATCAACTCTATACCCTCAATTTTCAACCCTCTACCCTATCCATTGGATCGTCAACCCTCATATATCTTTGTCCCTCCCTCCTCTTCTCTCATCTCTATCTCACTTCTCCCTCCATCTCTCGCTCCATCCATCCCTCCCTCTCTACCATAATCCCTCAACCCTAAACCATCAACCCTTAAACACTCAACCCTAAACCCTCAGCCCTTAAAACCTAGTAAACCCTTAAACTGTCCTCTACCCTCTACCCTCTACACTCAACCCTCAACCCTAGTCTACCCTCTACCCTCAACCTTCAACCCTTAATTAATTAACCATAATCCTTCAACCCCTATAACCTCTACCCTCAATCCTCTACCCTCAACCTTAAACCCTCAATCCTTAAACCCTAAAATCTTAAACCCTCTACCCTCTACCCTCTACCCTCTACCCTCTACCCTCAACCCTCTACCCTCTACCCTCTATGTCCCTATATGTTAAACCATAAACCCTCAATTCTCAACCCTCAACCCCTATACCCTCTACCCTATACATTGGAACCTCAACCTAATCCTTCAACCTAATATTTTCATTGTATTTCACATGAAGTGTGATAATTTGTGTAACAAGATCCATACTGTCACCAACATTCCCTTTGTATATACCCATTTATTCCTCCAGATAATCATAAACAAAGAAAATTTCACCTTGACCACAGTACCAAAACATCAAAATAAAGGCATTGCAGGATGGCAACTTCTAAGTTAAGAAATAAGGCTTTACTACCATACTGCCAAGAGATTATATAGCTTGCATGGTAAAGTAGTACTCACCGCCACCCCGTTGGGAGAATTATAAGGCAATGCGGTAATATAGTACCCACTGCCATCCCACATAAGGAAATTCATAGGAGTGTGGTAAGGCTGTAAACAATAAGATAAACCATACACCGCTATATCATTGGGAGGGTGGGCAACATATGCGGTAGAGTGGTTTACAACAAAATCCTGCAACAAGAAGTATTGAGCAAGGCGGTAGAGTGGTAAGCATTGGAAGAAAAGTGGACATCGTAGTATCATCTGAGGTGGATAATATGGCTACGGTAGAGAAGTATACACCGCAACCCTGCAATAAGAGGTCTTAATCAAGGTGGTAGTGCGGTAAACAACAGAAGGGAAGGGAAAAACACCACCATATTGCAACGAGTATAAAAATATATTGTGGTAGTATGGTAATCATGGCATCATTACAATTTATAGCAATAAATGCAGAAAATAACATTAGTTGCCAAAATTAAAATGCAATTATTTTACGAAGAGTTGGCATTAAAATTGATATGACTGAATACCGTGCCATCCAAAGAAAAGTGAGTTTTCCCAATGTAACACTCAATTGTAGTGCAGAAGCATGGAAGGAGCTAAGGATATGAGAAGAAGATGTCCTACAAGCATCAAATACTCAGGTAAGTGCACGAAAAAATCTTTGAAGGAGCTCTATTAATATAAAAAATATTTCAAGGTTTTGTCATCTGAAGCCATAGTAGAGAAAATTGAAACATGCATCCTAAAAGAAAACAATCAGAAGTAAAAGAAATTCAGCCTAAAATTAAAGATGAAGAACCCAAAGTAAAGGAGAAATCACTCCATCAGTCCATATTAGATATACTTCCAGGGTCTACTAAAGAGGGTAATAAAAAAAAAATTGTGGACTCCACACAAAGTTGTAGGGATGCCCTCATTCCCAAATCTGGATGGGACCTATTTTGGTATTTTTATAGTAAGAGAATTGAGAAGATTCCAGTGTCAAAACCTTGGATGTTGGATTTAGCAAGGTTGATTGTCCCAAATGTGTTTGTTGATGTAGAATTTATCAGATTTCTAGCCAAAAACTATCACTCAGCTACCAAAATAGTAAGGTTTCCAAATGACACAATACTGGTAGAAGTAACCAAAATAACCATCATTGAGTGTTCTGAATTAAACAAGTAGGCTCTGACCAAGATAAATCTGCAAAAAAGTGAGGAGTATTATGCTAAGTTAAGAAGGACTTATAGAAGTGATGAGGTGCCCCTATATATGAAAAGAGGCATTGGTAAAAAAACAATCCCCATCTCTACTACAACTACTGAACCATTTACTGTGATAGATTTTTTAGTATTACTTTTTGAATGCATATTTAGGCCTTTTCTAGGTGTTGGGGATTGATGCTCAAGATAAAATTCCAATAGGCCTAATGATGATGGCCATGAGAATTCAAAACCCTGAAACTAATATTGAATATGACTTTG
Source organism: Sequoiadendron giganteum (assembly GCA_007115665.2). Lineage (NCBI taxonomy): Eukaryota > Viridiplantae > Streptophyta > Pinopsida > Cupressales > Cupressaceae > Sequoiadendron > Sequoiadendron giganteum. Next base: position 378,608,601 of record CM021105.1, read on the forward strand.
CTTCATACCTTGAGAAGGCATTGGGTGATGAATTTTTCCAAGTTATAGAGGATAGAGCACTAATTACATTCAGGCACTATTCCCTACTATTTCATCTAATAATGTACTAGAATAGGGACCATTGGACTAAAATAATGGAGTTGGCTAGAGTAGATGAGCAAGGGAATCCCACACTTGTCCAAAAATGGTGCTATATTTGGGACAAACGGTGCAAGAATTCAAGATTTGTTGTATTCTACAAGGATTTTGTACAAAGAATCCTTGGAGTTATTGGGTATGCAATACCAAGATTGTCAACCAAAATTTTTCAAATATTGAGACCTTTGGCTTTAAGACCAAATCAGGGTCATACACACAATTTTGGAGATTGTTTCTTCATGTTAGAAGTTACAATAATAAGAGTTTATGGATTCCCTGTTGCTCCACACATACTTCCAAAATATGTGTCCCTCATATTAGAATTTCTTGAATTTATGTGGAAAATGATGTGGATGGAGAAAGATGTAATGCACAAGCATAAGAAAGGCACTTTCCTGCCAAACCTTACCAAGTGTGAAGATTGGACTGTAGGCTTAGACACACTAGAGGAGTTACAATATTATTTGAAGATAAGATATGCATTGAATTATCCAAAAGGAAGAGCCTTTGACCCTGAAAATCACATGAACAACATAAGGCACAATCTTCTTACCAAAATGATAGTGGCACACCAAGTGGACTATGAAGAAGATGTCATAAGGAATTGCATTACTTATAATGATCTATTTAGTAGAATGAAAAAATGGGAATATATGAAGAAGCTTGAAGAAAGGAAGAAGCAGAGGTCCAAGGATTTCCTAGGATAATGGGTAAATTATAAGACTTGTATAGTAAGAAGGAAGCATATCTCCAAGAACATGATAGTGGTTCAATTGTAGAGCATACCCTAGGTGAAACCTCTGAAACCCACATGGAGTAGTTACCTCCCAAAAGATAGAAGACAAAAAGCATTGAACAATTAGTACCTTATGAGGAGAGTGAAGAGGTGGGCGATACTGAGGAAGTAGCTACAATAATACAGTCATTGAAAGGTGATATTGAGGTTAATCAACCCATCCTTGAGACTAGTTCCCATAAACATGACGAAAGGATGGGTGATGTAGAAAAAAATTAAAGAGGTACATGAAGATGAAAGGGAAATTGCAGCTAGGAGATTCATAGAAGATAATGAGTTCATTAAGACTCCCGAGTTTAGGGATTTCTAGACAAAGATTAATATAAAATAATTTGAAGAGAGGATGGGATCAACTAAAGCAAGAATTGAAGAATCAAAGAAAAATCAAATGGTAGCACATACTTTTCAAGAATTAAGAGTTGACAACATTGACATTAGCCCCTAGAAGGCTAGAGAAATGGTCTTGAAGATAAATATGCTCATTTTCCCTAGCTTGGGATTAAAGAAAATTTTTATGCTTGATCAAGTGTGGGCTCGGGAAGATCCAATGCTAGTTGTAGAATTTGACTCCGATGAAGGAGTGAGTGGAACTGGGTATAACCCAAAGATTAAAACCCTAGCCATATGGATCAAACAGAAAAATACACATAAGCCAAAATTATTGGATATAATTCAAGGGATGAAAGCAGCAGCAACGGTAAGGACAATTAAAGATACCACCCATTTGGAGGTAGCCACAATGACCATGCATTCATCCATGTTCACTCGAGCAATTGTTAAGGGATTAGAAGATAGATTGAAGGAGTATGAAAAGGAACAAAGTTTCCTAAATGATGAAGTTAATAAACTATTCATGGAGAATGTTAAATTGAAAGAACAATTAAGAGGAGCGGGACCCTCACAAAGCAAGGAGATGGTGTTATATAGGCTTCCTATTGCTCCAATGGATTTTATGAAGAAAATTTCTATAGAAAAGGTAAAAACTCTAGAGAAGGAAGTGGATGATGTAAAGAAGGAAAGCAATCAAACCCAGGATGAAGTGAAAAGGTGATTTTTTGAAGTTATGGAAAATATTCTTGAGCACAGGATAAAATCAGTCATAGATAAATTGGAGACTGTGCATGGTATTTATAAAACACTTCAGTAGGAAATGGATCAAATAAAGAAACATATGCTTGTATTAGATCCTTTTTTCAAAAGGTGGCACCCTATTCACCACACTTTGGCTAAGTTATGCAAAGTTATACAAAGAAGTCCTAATTCTCCCACAACATTAAAGCCAATTGAACAAACTGTGAAGATGATTGTTGATGAATTTCAGTGTATACAAGGGGAAGATAAAAATATTGTAACACGAATGGATTTATTCCATACCTTGAAACAGTGGTATATACCTGAAATCGTGAGAGATGGTGATCAGTTGAAGGACTTGGATAAGTGGAAGAAATAATTTAGTCAAGTTATTCATAAGTGTGTAACTCATATATAGGAGGATGATGAAACCAGACTTCATAGAAAAAATTAGATCATGGATGGGTTGATTGTTCTTGATGTGGGATACCTAAAGTTTTTCAATGATACAAAGGCATTACTAGATAGTCGATGGAAAACTCATCTTGCAAGAATTCCAAAGATGCAGGAATATAAGTGGCCATCAAATTTTATGGTGTATCAGTGGGAGGAAATGTATTTGGTTTCAAAAGAATAGGACACTGAGGTGAGATAATTTGGACATTCATCGTGGAGAAGAAGACTTTACTAGATCAATGATCACGTGTCTTCTACATTGAATAATGGAACTATATGTCAAAAAGTCTTAAGTATTGTTATTTCCTTAATTATGCTAATTAAATAGTTGTTGGTTTCAAAAGAATAGGACACTGAGGTGAGATAATTTGGACGTTCATCATGGAGAGGAAGACTTTTCCAGATCAATGATCATGGGTCTTCTACATTGAATAATGGAACCATATGTCAAAACTTCTTAATTCTTGTTATTTACTTAATTATACTAATTAAATAGTTGTTAGTAAAAGTAGTTATGAAAGGTCATCTTTTTTTGTAAAGGGCCTATAGCTTGTTGCTTCCTCTATAAATAGGAAACTAAGGCCTAGTTTTAAATCATCATCATCATTTGAAGACTTTTGTTATTAATTTATATCAATTGAAGCAATATAATGGAGAACATCTTATTATCAAAGATTCTCCATGATTGTGTTATCATTATGTATTTTTCTTATGTTTTCCATACTTATTTCTTCTAATATTTGAATGAATATTAGTTATTGATCCTTAATATTGTGCTTATGTGAATGAATATGCTGATACAGTAAATCATTTACTATGTATGTTGGTAGAGCTTCTATTTTTTTTGAAAATTTGAGTTTATTTTGCCTTGTTACATGTTCAACATAAAAATGGAAACTATTTAAAAATAATAAAGTTAACAAAGTTTCTTATTTAAATAATTGTGAGTTACGTGCATTAATATTTTATTAACTTTTGTTTCTTCACAAATATATGTTGATACAAAATGAATGGAAGAAGCATCCAAGTAATCCTAATTTCTTCTACCGACAATTCATACTAAAGATTGAACAATTTAAGGATATTGCAATAGGTAATTTGTATCGACACAAATAATATTACTGAAGAATTTCAAATTTTAGGCCATAAGAACCATCCTTTTTTTAACATGGATTGCAAATAATTCTGAAAATTTAGAAGTCTTGGTTATTAACATTATTATCTGCTAAAATTTCATCTAGTGTATTATTGCCAATGTTCATATGTTCTTTCAAGTAATTAATATTATCATCATCCTCATCTTGACCTACATCATCTTCATCATCATTGAAATTTGATTGTAGACCATCTATATTGTTACCAGATGTATTTGGATCACCATTTTCTATACCATCCATATTGTTGTCTTCCATAACATCATCTAACTCTAGATTTTTGTCTTCTTGTGCCTAAACATAACCATCTTCAAAATCATCATGGATGTCAATTTCTTCAATGTTCTCTAATCCCTCTCTCTCATTTTGTTGGTCATAATTGTTTTACTTAGTATCCACTAATGTTTTGTCAAATACATGACTTAATCTTGGATCATAATGTACAACAAATATCCATTTCGGGTCCAAAATATCTTCATAGAAAAATACCCGCACATGAATGACATACATATATTAGACGTATGTTCTAACAATTTTATTGATTAATAAATACATCATATAATTGCAATAAACTATGAATTAATAGATTAATGATCACTATTGCTTCTTGTTTGAGTTAAAGAAATACTTGCTCACAATGAATTGGTAGAACATAAGGCTCCTTATCCTCTGGTAGGAAGCATGAGGAATCTATATAAAACAATCCACTATGGGTATCATGTCTTCGTGTCCTCTCAAATGCTTCATACCATCTACACTTAAAAATAAAAAATTTAAAAGAGTGGTAATCCAAATCAATAATTTCTTGTATTTTCCCAATATATTGAAGATTCCCTTCAATTATATTCTTATCTTTTGAGTTTGATCGACTTGATTGCTTGAATTCAACCATGATGCCACAATCAAAGGATTGTCTCTTTACATCTACACTTTCTACATGATAATGTCGACCATATGCCCACATTGTTGGATATTTCCTCACCTGTGAAAGAACATCCTCTAGACATGTTTATTTCATCTTTTATTATGTTCGAATCTATACCTGCATCTTCTATTTGATTTTGAATTTTTTCAGTAACCCATTTTAGTGTGCAATCTTTGCCCCATTCCCTAAGTAGATCAATGGGAAGTGGAGTATTCATTGGGTTCGATCTCTTAAACTATCTCCTTGCTTCTAACACTTCTCACTTTTTATCATACAGATCAATCCATTTGTTCATAAAGTCCATGTGGTATAGAATGAACTTATCGAGTAGAGCACTTCCATGTATGCCTATTACATGTCAACATATTTATTTCAAACTCCAAATTCCATGCTATTACTTTGACAAATAAATTATAGAGTAAATTAATGATTGCAAGAAAAACAACCACACTGATCATGAATTTACTTGCTAATTTCTACTCGAACACCACAATTCTCCTTCTTCATCCCAGATGCATGGCCCATCTTCAAAATCCTTACCAAGTAATTCACACAGGAATATAAATGCTTCATTCAATACATACCCTTTAGCCATGCAACCCTCTAGATATGCCTTTTGTCGAACATATATTTTTAGAGTTTTCATATACCTCTCAAAGAAAAGCATCCACCTCATTGATACGACACCCGCCAATTCAATGTCATCGACTAAGTGTATAAGTATATGGACTTGTAGGTCCATGAAACTTGTAGGGAGCTCCTTTTCAAATACACATACAATTTCTGCAATTTCCTTCTTCCACTTTGGCACTTCACATTCGTGGATCTCCTTGGAGGTCACCCACCTAATATAAGAATAGTAAATTAGTATGAACCTTTAGTCAAAAATTAAAATACAATATAATATCTCTATGTCTCTCACACATGAACATTTCATATAATCACATACCTTGTAAATGTTGACAATCAACTTATGGAATTCATTAAGTCAACTATTTTACAAGAATCCCCCCTAATTGCCAATGGCATGATATGCTATCAAACACATTTATGAAAAGGTCATTAGCAATTTTTCCTCACACAACAAAATATCAAAATATATTTAGTACTTAATCAATGTTACCAGTAAATGTTAAATGATGATATATAATACCTTCATAAAATTATGAAAATCATGTGTTTTAAATCGTGTGATATGTCCATCAACTGTAAAATCTTTAGCCAATGATGACCCATAGCCATTAGGTGTCCTTATTGAATGGATGACATTATTTAGCTGGTCTAGCTCTTTATTTTCAAAATCCATGGATCTTATGCATATGTTTCATTTTCCCTATTTGGCCACAAATATTTTCTATCAAATTTGGTATGTGAAAGAGAAATATCTCTCCTCGAAGACAAGGTGTCCTTCTCTTTGCCTGATATATGTCAAAATATAGAATCTGGGAAATTTTTGAATATGTGCATAGGATCTAATAAGTGATATATTAATAGATCCTTCTAATAAGGGAGCTCATACAATATGGATTTCCTTTTCATTCCTTCTGGCATGTTAAGTACAACTTGTTTTGGTTCTTCAATTGAATCACCCTGATCAAAAAATCCTCCCAAGCTTTCAATTTAGCATCTTCATACTTCTTAAGACAATCACCTAGACCCATAATCATGGGAGGGCCTCTATTTTCAACTTTTCCATCAAATTGATTCTTCGAGCGATTTCTAAACCTATGATCTAGTGGTAACAAAACCCTATTGTTTGCGTAAATAAATTTATGTAAATCTTTAGAATACCACCCTTGAAATTATTTTGCACATATTGGACATGCAAATATCCCCTCTGTTTGAAGCCCTACAATTCAACGAGTAATGTTAATAACATCAAAAAAATAGTATAAAACTAAGTATGAAAGTTGGGATGAAAATAAATTATGAGTGTAAATACATAAATATTTTATCTTACTAGAACAAACACCAAGTCCTGGGAAATCATGAATAGTCCAACATAGCACACCATACAACATGAAGGACCTATTTGATGGAGGATGTGATATATCATACATTCTTATGTCTTTCCATAGTAGTTGCATCTCATCAATAAAAGGTGCAAGATAAATATCCATATTTTTAACTTGATGTTTTCTTGGAACAATGAGAGTCAACATAAGGTGCTACTTTCTAACACTCATCCGTGGGGGAATATTGTATACTATCAATCCGACTAGCCAAACACTATAATTTGATCTTAGGGAAGAGAATGGGAACACTCCATCCATTGCAAGACTAAACCTGATACTATGGGGTTCATCTTTGAATTTTCTTGGCCATTTTTCCTCTATGTTTCCTTGCTTTGGAGTTAGCTTAAATTCACATGAATCCATCTTTACTCCTATTCTTTGCATGCCATTCCATCAATTATGCAAGTGACTTGCAACGAAACATTCGTTGAAGTCTAGGTATAATTGGCATGTGATGTAAAACCTTCTTCAGAGTTATAGGACCTTCACTACAACATAACAGGAAATTAGTGCCTAAAATTGTGCTAGATTTTAGTGCATTTGAGTTCATGAATTGGACACTTTTGTCAACGCAAAATGGTATGTTCACTTCGGTGTTGAATTTTGTGCCAACTTTTACACGTGACTTTAGCATCGACTTTAGCACCGAAAAAGTGGCACAAAAAATTGCGCCTCCTTTAGTGCCTAGAATAGCATCGAAAATAGTGCCTAAATTAGTGCCCAATTTGGCTTCTAGTTTTGCTTCCATGTTTGCTCCCATTTTTGCTTCTAGTTTTTCTCCTAGGTTTGCTTCCAATTTTGCTTCTAGTTTTGCTCCTAGGTTTTCTTCCAATTTTTCTTCCAGTTTTGCTTCCAGGTTTACTTCTAGTTTTTCTTCCAGTTTTGAATCCAAGTTTGATTCCAGGTTTGCTTCCAATTTTTCTTCCTATTTTTCTTCCAGTTTTGCATCCAGGTTTGCTTCTAGTTTCGCTTCTAGGTTTTCTTCTAGTTTTGATTCTAGGTTTGCTTCCATGTTTGCTTCCATTTTTGCTTCTAGGTTTGCTTCTAGGTTTGCTTCCAAGTTTGTTTCTAGGTTTACTTCCAGTTTTGCTTCCAATTTTACTTCCAAGATTGCTTATGGTTTGCTTCTAGTTTGGCTTCCATTGTTGCTTCCTTTTTTTCTTCTAAAAATGCTTCTTGTTTTGCTTCCATTTATTAATTTAATATGTTTTATTTCAATTTAATTAGTTAAATATATCATGCCTCTTAAATAACTCATATGCTTATAGAGTAAGTAAATTAAATAACGGGTTTTATTTCAATTTAATTAGTTAAATATATCGTGCCTCTTAAATAACTTATATGATTATAGAGTAGGTAATTTAATTATTTAACTCATATGACTAAATAAAAAGATAATTATTATAACATGATCATCATCTATAATTAAAACAAGTGAGTGAAATAGCTATAGTTTAATTGAATTTGACAACATACATCCTAAACAGTCAATTAAAATCATCATACATAAAAAATATCCATCCAAACATAATCGACCACTTTTAATATATATAAATTGACAAGTCAATATTGATAAGATCATCATCATATATAGCTAAAACAAGTGAAAGTCAAATATTCCAGTAGATCAATAACATGTCAAAATTATACATGTCTAATAGTCGACATAAGTCAAAATGATACATGTACAAATGATATAAGTAAAATGATAAATTATGTAACTCAAATTGATACAAGTCAAGATAATACATGTCCAAATGATATAAGTGAAAATGATACATGTCAATATGATACAACTCAATAATATGGTATTGTAGGCCATGAAAATGATACATATGATAGTAACCATGAAAAGAGGCATCATAACGATATATCAACAATGATCCATGATGCATTATATATGATCATGAATGCCATTGGTTACTACCAGGAACTGTCTCATCATGATCATCATCATCGTCGCCATCATCATTGTCATCGACCTCAGTGCCTTCCATATATGTATCATCATCCGCTACCATGTGATTTGTACCTATAGAACCAATATTTTCTGGATCTATATCATGATCAAGATCATCTTGATCTTCTGGAAGACCCATGTTCTGCAAAGAAAAAACATTTAAAATAAAAATTTATCATTTATTTCATGCAATAGTTTATTTTTTTGTTATATATCTAATATTACAACATATGAGATGAAACCATAATCATATTACATCATATCAAAGTGCACATACCATAATAAAATTTCAAAAAAATTACAGCTAATAGGTCATTCCAATGATGTAAAACATGCCACAATTCTAATAAATGTTAGTAATGATGATAAAAAAAAATTGTTATACAATTTAACTATCAACTATAAATTCTATTACATAATCTTAAGTGCCAACCCTCTGTATTTTGTGCTATATATGATTATGTTTGCCTCAAAGATCCTTTGAGAGTTAATTGGTCTATATATCTTCTTCTCCTATATTTCAGAAATGGATATTTTTCTAGGAAATTTTGGCGCTGTAATATACTTCAAAGGTTCTTTGAGAGTTAACTAGTGTATATGTCCCTGTATTTGAGAGTTAACATTTATGGTTTAATTTTTTGTTTGTAAGCAAGCTATGACATGCGACAATACTTGAGCATGCAGAGAATAGCTCTTCAAGACATTTTGTACTTGCATTATACTAGTTTTAAGTGACCTTTTCATGTATATAATCATATCATGTTCATGTATCTTAATATAAGACAACTATGGAGGTAGTTCAAAGAGATGGCCTTGAAATTTTTCCTCATCCTACAAAGTTTGTAGGAACAAGAATAAGGATCGAATTTTGAGAGTTTGGTTTAAGTTTGAATTCAAGAAATGAAAAAATTGTGAAGTTTGGAATGGGTTTTAATGTATCACTTGGGTTTCAAAATTTGCAGTTGCAAACTGGTAACCCCAAAAAAAAAATTGTTCATTGCTCCTTGCTGAAACTGTGGTTCTTAAGGATAAAGGGCTTGAAATGCAATTGGGGTTAGCTCCAAGGTATACAGTGATGTTGCATACTCATTTAACGATGATGATGAATATGAGGAAGTGAAACAAAAACCTAAGGATAAGGTAAATGGAGGAGAATCGGGCATCTCCAAGGCAACCTTACGATCTGATAATTAGGAGATGACTAAAGGAGAGTAACGCCATCAATACCAAGCAAAAATTGCAAGGAAAAAGAATGAGGAGACTGCAAGAAGATTGGTTGTAGGGGGAATTTGTACAGGATATGGACATGGCTCTTCCAAGCAGTCCACTGAGATGGTTTCCTACAAAAATGTGGATTATATCCCCATTTCTAGAAAGCTCATGATTCAAGTTGATACAAAAAAAAGATATTTTTCTAGTACCCATATATGGCATCATGATTCCATTTCATGTAGCCACCATCAAGAGTGTTACAAGCCAACAAGATGGAGGGAATTCTTATATAAGTATCATTTTCAATGTTCTAGGTACCGGCTTTAATGCCAACTACATGTATTTATGTTAAGGAAATTTCCTTTAGATCCAAAGATTCAAAGCACATTAACCATTTGGTACAAATTATTAAATCTGACAGATGATCTGTAACAATGAAAGAGTCTGAGAAGGAAGAGAGAGCTACATTGGTGACTCAAGAGAAACTTCATCTTTCAAAAAAAAATCCAATTAGGTTGGCAGACTTATGGATTAGGTCGGCATTTGGTGGAAGAGGAAGAAAGATGATTGGAACTCTGAAGGCCCACCATAATAATTTTTTGTATTCAACCATGAGAGTAGAAGAGAGAGATAATATCATGTATCAAAACATTTTGCATGCATTCTTCTAGCCAACAGAGAAAGAAATGATTACTCTGCTTTATTTTCAATTGCATAAACATATCATGGCATGGGAACCAAGAGGACCAAGGATGTCCAATTTTATGTGGATGTAATGGATGTGGTCCAAACTTTAATAGGGGAAAGAAGTTCAATGTATGATCCTAATGATATTGAGGAAGAACAACAAGAGAGAGAGAAGAAAACTAAAATAAATGCAGATTTTCAAGGATTTGTCAAGCGAGTAAGAAAGCTATGGGAACAACCTCATCTAAAATATTTTGAAATAGAGTTTGATATACCATTTAGAGAGATTGGTTTTCATGGAGTTCCTTTCAAAGCCTCTACTTTTATTGTTCCTACGATAAACAGTTTGGTAGAGTTGGTGGAATTACCTTTCTTAGTAATCACTATTAGTGAGATTGAGATTGTTAACCTTGAGAGAGTAGGACTTGGGAAAAAGTAATTTGATATGGCTATTTTTTTCAAAGACTTCAAACGGGATGTACTCCGCATTAACGCCATTCCTCAATCTTCGCTTGATGGCATCAAGGAATGGTTGAACTCCATGGATATAAATTATTATGAAAGCAGAATGAACTTGAACTGGCGACCAATTTTGAAGACTATTATTGATGATCCAAATAAATTTATTGAAGATGGTGGTTGGGAATTTTTGAATATGGAAGCAAGTGATTTTGATTATGATAATTTAGAAGAGTCAAATCGAGGATATGAACCCTCTGATGTAGAAGAGGAATCAAAATCAGATGACGAAGGTTCAAAAGATGAATCTCTTGGGGAGTCAAATGAGGATGAAGAAGAAGAAGACAATTTTGAAGAGGAGGAAGGTAAAACATGGGATAAATTAGAAACTGAATCCAAAATTGTTGATAAGGAAAAAGGAGATGAGTCTGATAGTGAAGACGAAAGATGGTGATGAAAGGTTAAAGCTACATGGAAGTCTCAGGCACCTGATATTAGATATTCAAGATGAATGCATGCCAAAAGGCATAAAGTCAGATGAATTGAGTTCATCTACATCATTCTACTATTTATTCATACACATAAATGGTTCATCTATTTATGCAAATGATGCATATATGTTAACTTGATCAGTGTCGTTACTACGGTAGTTTGACTTCTATGGCAACCATCCATTAGGCCATTGTGTATGGGAGCACGTTTGTGTTTTTAGTTATCTATTCTGGATAACTTTACTAGGTTTTAAGGACATTCCATTTATCTTTTGAATGTTAAGAAGTCTAGTATTACACGCTTCTCTATGTTGATCAAATTAGGTTGTAGGTTTTTTACTACTAATTTCTTTATTTATGGAGGTTTTTTAAAGGGAAGACAAGAATTTACTACCTTTTTAAAAATTAGATGGACAAATTAAGTGGTTGGTTAGCTGCGCCAAGTGATATAGACTACAAGGATGTGTTAGATCTATAGCATGCCTACCAAGATGCACCAAAAAATTATTACATGTTAAGAGGATGGAAAGATCTTGAGGAAGGATGGCAAAGATTCATGTGGATCACTTAGTAGAATGACAACATGAATTCAAGGAAGAACTCCTTGAGATACCAAGGAAGCACTCCTTGAGATGCCATGTTTGAGAGAACAAATTATAAATCAAATCAACATGGGACTAAGTTACTCAAATGATACAACTCATAACTTAAATGAGGAAACTGAAGAGATATTAAAATACCATGGTCATTAATTAAAATAGGTGATGAAAATAAGGCACAAATGTCACCCACTACCCTTTAAGGCAAACAATTTTTTTTTCCTCAACATGAAATAATGGGACAATTGAGTGTCATCTAGAGCCAATAGAGAAGCACTTTAGAACTCATCCTATGCATCAATAAACAACTCAACACAAGAAATAAAAATTGACATATTAACATAACAATATCCAACTAAGTTATTGAAAATCATATTGATACTCGTTCTCCATCCAAATTACAAAATGACCCACTTTTTGCTTTGTAATTTTTCCTTTTCAAATTGGTTTGGATGTTGGCCATATTTATCCTCCTGTCAAAACATGGCACATGGACTAGTTAAACTAATTAATATGCAATCATTTACTTTTTCCTAGGAAATAAAAAAATATCATTCAACATATTAAATACACTTACAAATGTATAGATCAAGGCCTGCAAACCTTTTTGGCCACTGTGATGCGTGGCACAAAGTTTTTGAAGCCTATCCTTGGAGGCCTTGTCCTTAAACATATACTAATTCAATTTAACTATGCAAAAATAAATTTTAAAAATCATTTAAGAAATGTGATATAATCTTATGAGAAAATTCAAATACCTGCATACTCTCCTCATCAGACTTCCTCCATGCATCAGACTTCTCATATCATTTTACAAACTCTTTCCATGCTTTGGGACATACATCAATTGGCCTTTTTTTGAGCCTTAGCTTGGGAGGGATTTTTTTTATCTTCTTTGTTTGGTTGCACTGAAATCTCTTGCAATTTTGAGACATTCGTAGCTTTACCTTCTTCATAGACCAACCTATGCCAAATTCAGTCTCCATGTCATCGATAACTTCTTTTTGCAGGTGTATGGGTATCTTTGAGAATGGAAAATGTAGATGGTATTTGAACCATTGAAGGCATGATTCCTTCAACCTATTCACAAAGTCTTTTCTAGCATCTGTCATTCGGACTTCCCCTTAAATCACATTGCATTCTATCTTGGTATTGTAGCTACCAATGCAAGATGCAAAACTTGGCACAGTGGAAGAAGTTTGTGTCCCAAGAGTGGTTGGGATAGTGGAATTCTCTGCTTCCTATTCTACATTCCTAAAGTTTATTGTTATTTATTTCCTCCTAGATATTTTTCTTGATCCAAGACTGCTTGAGGAATCAATTGATTCTCTTTGACATGGTTGATTTGGTTACAATGTTTGAGGGGCTTCAATAGATCATTTTTCTATGTATCTGGAAAGCATCATCCAGTCCATAACATCCAATTTTTTCACTGCCTCTGCCCCCAATGTGGAAGTCGATACCTCTTTATCTTTGTCAATCTCATGTCCCTATATATATAAAATATATATTTTTCTTTTAAATTTATTAAAAAAAAACTAAAAAAATGAAAGAAAAAATGGAAACATTTACAAATCTATAAATTGACAATGAATTACCTCATTGTGGCCAGATTCTACTCCATTTTTTCTCTTCCCTCTATTGCTTGACATTTTGAGGCAACCTAGGGAAAATTATTTTCATCCATTCTGTGGAGGCAAATGAAGTACACACTATCAGGTATGAAAGTTTTCATCCAATTTGTGGTATGAAAGTCTTACCTTAAATGACTCTCTTTCTAGATTTAAATACCTATGAATCAATTGCTTGTGCACCTATATAGAATGTAAATATATTTTAAATATTATAAATATATACAAAATGGAACAAATGTATTGTAAAAAATCAATGCTTGCACACCTGTATAGAATAGTAATCTTTGGGGGATAAAAAGGGTGTGAAGTGTGGTTTTATTGAGAGTTAAAAAATATAGGTCCCATGCTCGAGTTGCATCCGCTGATTAAAAAGAAAATGAATGTGTGCACACAATCAATTTTAAACCACAAGCTCATTGTTCTATAAAAGAATAAGTGAAAATTAGTAATAGCTAATTTAAGCCCGAAGGTCTCACAAATTTGAGGAAATGGGATAGGAATGATAGGCAAACCAAGGCATTGGGGTTTCAAAAACACATTCACTACTCTCGGATGTGGAGGAAATAATGCAATGTCTATAACTTTACACTCCTCCTTTGCAACCACATAAGACTTGAATGATTTTCTTGTAAACAAATCAATATTCACAACCCTTTCTTCATAATCCTCTCCATTTAATCCAAACAAAAATATTTGTGGGAATGAAAATAAAAAATTGTAACCTTACCTATGGTGTCGCAAACTAAATCAAATTTCTCATCTACTTGCTTGTAGCCCTCCTTCGCGTCATTTTCCCCTTTTTTCTCCTCTCTTCCTTGACGTGGGAAGTTTTTATTTTTTATTTTAGTCGGTGCTATATTTGGTGTAGTTAACACTAAGTTTCATCCCTAAATGTGATTTTTTTGGGGTGCCAAAGGTGGTGCAAAGTGCACCTAATTTGGGTATGTGCAAGATCATCATGGCAAAAACAAGCCCTTAAGTGGCAATAAAATTCAGAAAAATCAGAGTTAGGCAACTTCATGTAAATATTTGAATAAGTTATCTATATTATTTAAAAATTATGTAAGAATAGAATCTGTATCAAATTGAATGTAGTTTCTAAACTACTAGATTTATTTAAAAAATAAAAAAATCTATTTGGTGAAAATTTGAAATTTCAATGCAGTAGTACTTAAATTTCAGGGAAAAAATAAGAAGTAGGTGTCTGTCTGACCACCTTAACCACAATAAAATGATAATATTTTTTTATAATATTTTATATATAAGTATAGGACTCATGTCCCAATGTGATGCATATTTTTTTGTAATTTTTTTTCAAATAATTAATTAATTATGATTTTTTTATTACAACTTTTAAAAAATATAAAAAGTCGTGTGTCTAACCACCTTAACTTGGTCAAAACTTCATGAAATTCAAATTTTTTTTTTTAATCCTATAGTATGTGAAGCATAGAATGTGACATATGTTTTGGATCCAAAAAATGTGATACTGTTTGAAATCTATAGATGTTTTTCAATCAACCTATCAATTAGGACTTTAGTCATAATTCAAATAGAAAATGAATAATAATTATTTATTAAATTCAAAGTAAAGCATAATTTATATTGGTGGAAAGCTGAGAATCTTCTCGAAAAACCCTTTTCGTTTCATCAATTTTGGGTAAAAAAAGTCGTCAGCCACATGGGCCATCATATCACTTACATATTGCCACTTTTTGGCCCATCATGATCCGGCACATACACATTTAGCGCCTAGCAATGAAAAATGATGTATTTTTCTTGGAAGTTGATAAATAAATTGATCCTAAATTGACTTCATCTTCATATGTTCCAAGGGAGCAATCATGGTTCCCTATTTTATCTATTCCTTATCCCATGTCAATTTCGTGGGTGTAAAACTAATAGAGGTTAGATTTGTGAGCTCAAAAATGACCCCAAAACTTTTCAATTTAAATATAAATGGGCCCATCTTCACCCTATACAACTAGATGAGTCATCTAAAGTGTGAAATATTTCAAATTGCGTGTTATAGATTTGTATAAAAGGACAAACCCTAATTCATTACTATCATCTTAGATATAGGGCTTACTGGGGAATTATGAAAATTAATCTATGAGAACTAAATTATTATCATGTGACATTGACATTGCATCAACATACTATGTGTATTAAATGATTCCTAGAGAGATTTGAGATCTAGTTGTCAAGATTCCGTGTGTAAAATTTTTGTGAAGAGCAAAATGTTGCAATGTCCTATTTTGTTTTTCATAGTGTGTCTTAATGAAAAGCGAGCATATTGAAAATATAATTTCAACAATATTCTCTTGGTGCACAATTGTTATGTGACTATTGTCATTTTTGTGTATTACAGGATCCAGAGGAGGCCATGGAGAGAGGACGTGGATGGCGTAGAACTACTAAATCATAGAGAGGAAAGTGGGTGGAAATAAATATGACAACGGAATCTGCAGATACAATAGAGGTAAGAAGAGAAAGCAACCTCAACCAAAGGAGGAAGGTGTTTATGAATTCACAAATGCTACAACATAAAGGAGATAAAGTCATTTTTTTTTCCATGAGGCCTCTGAGGTCAAACTTATTGGTTGAAAATGTGCAGGAAAGGTGATTAAATGTGATTCTATGATCAAGGGAAAAGTTTTAAAATTAGGATGGGAAAAACATGATATCAATATGTCAAATATATTACTAAAGTGAGGTTTTGTGTTGGATAGCATATTTGTTGAAATGATATAATTGGTGTACTGAAAATTATTTACTATGTTGTGTATTATAGGGGCGAGATGAGGCCATGGCAACAAATTGTGTCATATCAAATGAGGACACAACGGATGAAGCGAGACATCAAGTACTCAAATTTTGACTTAACATAGGAAAAAATGATCTAAAGGCAATCTATGATACGTCCATATTTTTTCAGAGTATTATTGAAATTTATGATGTATTATCTAATATTGACATAAATTAATGCATTTTATTGATTATTTTAGATGGAGATTGGAACAAATGTAGAGCCTGGGCATTCAACTCGCAAAAGAAGAAAATATGTACGTGGACGTGGACCTAAAACTATTAAATCATGTAGACGACAGTGGGTGGAAGAGTATATGATAATGGATCTTATAGACACAACAAATTATTGCACTAAACAAGAGGTTGGTTAGGACTATAATACATGGGATGAATACTTTGAGAAAATTATTGTTTGGGGATGTTATGTATGTCATGGAAAGAAATAATTCAAACGAGCAACTATACAAAGACATTACATATATGATGAGCTTCCAGTCTATAGTATGCCTCCTATAATCAATTCAAATGTAATAGGAATTGTTGTAAGGAATTTTCCAATTTGATATAAATAACATGTATACTTCATTAAACATTGTTTTATATTATTTAAATAACTATTTTTTTTCTTAATGGATACTTGCAAGATAAAGTTCTTGGTTTAAAGTTTCTTGGATCACCGACTTCTAGCCTAGAGGGAAATGATCATTTATAAGATGATACATCTAACAAAAATATGTACCAATATACTAGCTCAGAAGATGAGGAATTGATGAAAACAAGTCAAAAAACAAGAACCGGTTTAAAGATGCATAATTTTCTTAAAGATAGGGGGAAGGTGGACTACATAATCTATGAGAATAAATGTGATGGAGATGATGACTTTCCCCTAAGTTTGAGATCAATTTACAAAGAGACATTTAATCGTTGACTATATTGTGCTTGGCCTTGTGATCAACAACTACCTAGAGTGTATGAGGTGTTTCAATTTTGGGGATATAACTACATGATACGACCCTCCAATATTCATGGAGTGAATCTAGGCCTCTTTATTGTCCAAAATGTTCATGTGGGATCTAAACATAGAATAATTCAAAAACAACCACTAGGAGATTAATGCCATATTATGGTCGATCATATTACAGTGGTGAATGGAGAAGGCTAGCAAAATATAAGCCTAGCATGTCAGCATATGGTCTAAATTCGAATATGTATACACATCATCTCCAATTGGAACGTGGAAAATAAATTAATAGAGGTCATCTTATGTATATAGATGGACATGCATACACACACAAAAATATTGTAGGATTTATAAATAGTTGTAAGGGAAGGGACCCTACTGTAAGGCCGAATTGTCAATTTGTTGAGGTTATAAATGATAAAGATGGAGATATGGAAAGAGAGGTTGATAGATTGATAATGGTTGAGGCTATTATGGACCTTACCATTGGGGATGAGTTATTGATTGATTACCCCTTCTTAAAATGTACTCCTGTGTGAAAGAAAAGGGAAGAACAAGGTCTCCCTAAGGATGTTTGTAAGGGAAGAAAACCAAAGAATAATAAATGAGTGTGGATTGATTTTTTATAAACTATGTTGTCAAAATTGGGTTTTATTTAAATTATTATATAAAAAAGGTAGTCTGTAAAATAATGTTCCATTATTAAATTGATGTATATATGTTCATACAATTTTTATTTTTATTTTTTAAGCTATATTTGATTATATTTCTTTGAAATTGATACATTTATGATTTATCCAATTGTTTCCAAAAATTAAATAATGCTTGTGTTTGTTGATAGGTAGAAGATGTTGATGAAACACATACTAATACCTAAGATCCAATTGGGTTATTAATATTTGGATGGGATGATCCAAACTATACCAGGGCAAAAAGAGAAAGATTGAAGAAAATACTACCACCTAAGAAGTTTGATGATCTAATGAGATCCACATACACTGATGGCGTGCCACTTAGCCTTAATGATGATGATCATGGAAGTGAAAATGCAGTGCATGAAGAAGGATTGAATGAAATGCTTTTAGGTTTCTTTGGGGATGGAAACACTGATGACAATAATGATCATATGGTTGACAGTAATGATGATAGTAGGGGTAATTACCACCAACGTAATGTTTATGATAACAACCTGGAAGACAACATCAAGAAAGCATCGAAGACACTCGTGTTCAAATTGAGTGCAAGTAGAACCTCAAAACCGGCATGCACATTAATATTATTAGAAATCAAGTCACTATTTATTTGGTGAAACAAAGGATTCACTACCCTACTGAAGTGAGTTGAAATCTTTTTTTTTTGGATTTTGTGGTTGTGTTGCTGATATGTGGTTTTCATTGATGTCAACACTATTAGCATTGATGTCTTTAAGGCTATATTTGTCGAGGATATTGAGAAATTTGAAATAAAATATGTTGAAGGTTCTTTGTGAAGCAGTGAGGTTCAATGCGATGGAAAGTTCAGTATGTTGATAGTCAAAAGTTGCAGATTAAAGGGTTTGTTGGCGAGCCTATCTAGTTTATCCACCAAAATTTTTAGAGTTGCACATAAATATTTGAGCAAGTTATGAGTTTTTGTGTTCCAACAGTTATTTAGATACTATAGCTGGTGTTCTTGGAAGAATATAACGTGATTTTTCTAATCTGAGTTATTGTGTATGCTCCTGTGATGTTTTTGTATGTTTCTAATTCATGCTCTATCTATTTTGCACGTGCGCATTGATCCTTGTGCTCACGATTCAAGATTTTCTCTTGTGTGTTCATGGACAACAAGATGTTTGAAGTGTGTTGTGGATCTTTGAGAAATAATATTTGAAGGTGTTTTGTGTTTGAGGATGTTGTTTTTGGTTTCTATTATGTTGTGGTCGAATTCAGTTGGTGCGCATTCTGAATTGATTATAGATTGAGCCGACAGTTTGTATTCATCTTATTATTTTGTGGAAGCTGACATGAAGCAATGTAATTTATTGTTGTGGATATATATGAGCGATTGTTTATCTCACTTGAGATATGTGTGATGCGAAGTGTGTGAGTGTTATGTGTGAATAAAGATCAGATAATTCGAAGGTAGAGCAAAGTGTGAAGAAGAGTAGAGAAGAGTGAAGAAGTGTTCATGTACTTAACCGGAACTGTAATTAGGCATTAGCAAATGCTACTTTCTCAGTTCAAATTCTTTAGATGGATTAATCTAAATATTTCTATAAGACAGTGCATCTTCCTTTGTATTTGAGCAGTGAGCTCTAGGCAGTGTGCTTGAATGCATGTGCATTCCTCATTCTAAATCTTCTTATACTTTTAATAGGGTATAAATTATGGATTAACCTCCACCGTGGTTTTTCCCCTAACATGGTTTCCATGCAAAAAAATCTTGGTGTTTCATGTGTCTTTGATGTGTTGTTGATCTTTTCCTTCGGGTGATCCCACAATACTGGTTTACACTTTTTGGGCAAACTAGACACCAAACTAATTTTTTTTAATTAAATCTTCACTTTCGGGCTCCTATAGCGGCTAAACCATGAGGAATTTGAAGATGATGAAAACTAGTGATTTGTGAAGTTTTGTCTATAGATTCTAAATATTTTTTTTTCATTTTTTTTGGAATCAAATTGCACTTATTTTTCCATCTCCTTCGAAAACTAGTTTTTTAAAAAATCTGTATTTTTAAGGAGTGATGCTCACCGTATACAACATATTTTTTTTTGTATGAAGGATAAAATTTTAATTTTTTGAATTTAGATTTGTAACTATGATATCTAGCACTTTCATTTGGCTTTATAGTGTTTTATTGAATATATTTTCCTCAATCAAGTTTCGAAGTCAAACCAATTACAATTCAAATATAGGCAGATTGTATACAACATAACTTATTCTATATGTATCGAATTTCAATTTTATTTTTTTTAATGGATCAAGGACATCAATACTCATCCCAAACATATTTTTTAAAATTTTATTTTGATAATCTGTTATTTTTCCACATGTGTAGAACAAAGAGCTTGATTTTCGATGAAAAAGATATGTTTAATAAAACTAAAAAAACATATACATAATAAAACCAAAACATATTAAAATTATATTCATTGGATAGCTCGTTTTGAGGACTACTATAATCATTTGAAATAAATTTTAAATGAATTCATTTGATCCCCCAAAAGGTAAATCAAAAGTAATTTTTTATCAGCATTTTGATAGGTGTAAAGGAGATTCATTTATAGGTATGGTTTAAAACTAGTGAGGTTCTATCCAAGGGGGTTTGATCTAAGGTGGTTTGATCAAACCCTCTTCAATTGGAATTCTTAAAATGGAAATTTTTAAGGCTTAAATCATTATATTTTCTAAAAATATGTGATTTCAACAAAAATCAGTTCCTCTCAAAAATTGTAAACCAGCTTTGTGGTATCACCCCTTCATGATAATCAATTAGATCTGAGAATAAGGGTTATTAAGTTTAATAAGTTTGAAATTTTGTGACAACTGATTCACCCTCCCCCTCTCAGTTGTATGCCCTTGTGTTGCTAACAATTGGTACCAGAGCAAGTTCCTTGGAAGAAGTTTGATAGCTTGAGGTGATTTAGGATGGTGAAATATAAGAAGGATAGTCCTAGATTTTATTGAACAAATTATTCTCTATGGAAGACTCGAATGGAGTTTCATTTGAGATGAATTGGTGAATCCTACTAGAACATTACATGTAATAGTTATGTTATTCCTCAAAATGATCCTATTACTACTGCTGAGATTAGTGATGTTGAATACAATATCAGGTCTAAGGAAGCATTGTTGAGTGCTTTGACCAATTCAGAGATGAAATATGTTATGGAGCTAAAGACTGCTTATGAGATCTGGAAAAAAATGGAAACCTTGTATGAAGGTGATGCTAATGTGAAGATTGCTAAGCTACAAAGTCGAAAAGGGAAATATGAACTATTGAAAATGGGTGATGATGAAAATTTTACTACTTTCATGCAAAGAGTGAATGAACTTGTGTGTGGTATGTGATGTGTTGGTGGACAGTTGGATGAATCAAAGATTGTTGCTAAAGTGCTTAGATCATTGCCTCTTGCATACAAATTCTTGAGGCTACAACTATTTATGAGCTCAGGACTGTGACAAATGTAACCAAAGATATGTTGATTAGTAAATTTACTACTTTTGAGTTGATTGAATTCGGTGATTCCCTTCCTAAGATAGAATATTCATTCAAAGCCACTACCTCCGGAAGAGACAAGTAGAGATATGATCTAGGTGAAAGTTCTTGTATAAAGGTTTTTAGGTATGTAGAAGAAATAAGATAGATTGAAGAGGAAGAAAGAGAACTGAATGAGCTCGTAACACTTATTCTCAAAAGAGAAGCTAGAGGAGAAGGTAAGTATAAAGGGAAATTTCCTATTAAAGTTTTTTATTGCAATAAGATAGGTCATTTTGCATCAAGGTGTCTGGAAAGAGTTCCCAAGTCAAGACCTTACAAGCCTAAATTTCAAAAGAAGTGTTACTATGATGTTGATGAAGGTGTGACTGATGATGAATATGATAAAGGAAATGCAAGTGAGGATGGGTTTGTGTTTATTTCTATCAAGGAAAGTAATCATGTGTCTACTGAATCTGCTAGTTTTAAAAATGTGGAGAAAGCCCTAGTTGCTCGAATTGAAGAGAAAGATGAATGGGTAATTGAAAGTGGATGTTCACATCACATGATAGGTGATAAGAGTAAATTTTTGAGCCGTGAAAAGTATGATGGTGGTGTTGTAAGATTTGGTGATAACAATGGTGGCATAATCCATGGCAGAGGATGTATTTCTTTTGATGGTAAGCATAATACTGATGATGTTATTTATGTTGAAGGTTTGAAGAATAATATTTTGAGTGTTGGAAAGATGGTTGACAAGGGGTATAATTTTCAATTCAAGGATGGAAAGTGAAAAATATTGGGAAGTTCTGGAAATGTGATTGCTTCTGGTACTAAAACAAAACGTAATATTTTCCACCTGAGTGTTGCTAGTAAAAGTTGTTTGATTGCTCAAGTTGATGAAAGTTGGTTGTGGCATAGAATATTGTGTCATGCAAAATTTGACAATATTGTAAAGATAATTTCTATTGAGGCGGTGAGAGATATTCCTAAATGGGTAAAGCCTACTAATACCATACACAAGGAATTTCAGTTGGGTAAGCAAACTAGAGTATCATTTAGAAGAAAACAACATTATTCAAAGGGAATATTGGAGCTTGTGCATATTGATCTGTGTGGTCTTGCTAAAATCAAAATTTTACAAGGAGATAGGTATTTCATGTTACTTATTGATGATTATTCTAGATTTATGTGGGTTGTATTCTTGAAAGAAAAATTTGAAGCCCTAAAGAAATTCAATATTTTCAAAGCTAAGGTTGAGACGAAGTTAGGTTTGAAGATTAAGTGTATGAGATCATATAGAGGTGGTGATCACATCCAATGAGTTTAATTCTTTATGTGAAGTGCATGGGATAAAGAGACAATTATTTTCTCCACGAACCCCTAAGAAAAATGGAGTTGTGGAAAGGAAGAACAAGAAAGTTCTAGATGTTTCTAGGACTATGATGTTGGAAGGAAATGTTGCTCATATTTATTGGAGAGAAGCTGTGAGTATTGTTGTTTATACTCTCAGCAGGGTTCATGTTAAAAGAGATACTAGTAAGACCCCTTCTGATCTGTGGTTTGGTCATAAGCCTATTGTTAGATACTTCAAAATCTTTGGGAGAAAATGTTATATCAAAAGAGAGGAAGATATAGGAAATTTTGATGCTAGGAGTGATGAAGGAAATTTTCTTGGTTATTCTACTAAGAGTAAGGCCTACTGGTGCTACAACAAGAGACTAAATAAAATGGTTGAAAGTGCTAATGTAAAGGTTAATGAAGACACATTTAGACCATCCAGAACCTATGGATATGATTCTGATGATCAGAATGATAGTACAAACAAAGGTTCGACTACAAATCAAGTTCAAATCAATCTGGTGAATCATGAAGATCAAGAGAAAGGAGAAACCAATAAAAGTGCAAAAGAGAGATCACAAGAGCCTAAAATTCAAGAACATACTAAAACTCCAAGGTATGTGAGATTAAATCATTTAGAAGATCAAATTATAGGTGATTAAAACAAAAGTGTTCAGAATAGGAGAAGAATTACTAAAGAGTACGATTTGATTCCAAAGACTGGGCCTAGTAATGTCAATAAAGAATGCAAATATGAACATTGGATGGAAGCAATGAAAGAAGAATTACATCAAATTGGGAAGAATGATACATGGACTCTTGTTCCTAGACCTAAGGACAAAAATGTAATTGGAACTAAATGGGTCTTTCAGAATAAATTGAATGGGCAAGGTGAAGTTATCAGAAACATAGAAAGACTAGTGTGTAAAGGATATTCACAAATGAAAGGAATTGACTTTGAAGAGACCTTTTACCCTATTGCTAGAATTGAAGTTGTGGACTATTTCTTGCTTATGTTGCTTACAAAAACTACAAAGTTTATCAGATGGATGTCAAGTCAACATTTCTAAATGGTGAGCTAAAAGGAGAAGTATATGTTGAGCAACTTGATGAATTTCAATTGATTGATCAAGAAGACATGGTTTGTCGATTGAAGAAACCATTGTATGGACTAAAGCAAGCACTAGGAGCATGGTATGATAGATTGGACAAGTATTTTTTGAAGATTGGATTTAATAAAGGTATTGTTGATAGTAACTTGTATTTCAAGATTGATGATGATAAATATTTGATTGTGGAAGTCTTTTTTGATGATATTATTTTTGGAGGAGATGATGGTTTGTACATGAAGTTTTCTAATGAGATGCAGAGTGAGTTTGAAATTTCAATGATTGGAGAGATGAAATTCTTCTTAGGATTGCAAATTACTCGGTTAGATAAAGGGATTTTTATATCTCAGTCCAAGTATGTGAGAGAACTGCTAAAGAAATTTGGTATGGAAGATTCAAAACCAGTTGGTACACCTATCATGACAGGATGTAAGCTGGCAACAGATGATGATTCTTTGAAGGAAAATTAGACTAGATATAGATCAATGATTGGTGGACTACTGTATTTGAATAAAACTAGACTTGATATCATGAATGTTCTACGCATTTTTGTAAGATTTCAAGATAATCCTAAGGAATATCATGTGACAACTGTGAAGATAATTTTTAGATACTTGAAGGGAATAGTTGATTTTGGCCTATGGTATCGTAAAGATGATGACTTTACTTTTAGTGCCTTTATTGATGCTGATTGGGAAGGAGATACGAATGAAATGAAAAGTACTAGTGGTGGTGCATTTTTCTTGTGAAAGAAGTTGATTTCATGGTTGAGTAAGAAGCAAAATGCCATTTCTTTATCTACTGTAGAGGAAAAATGCAATGTTGTTGCTAACAAATATACTCAAGTAATGTGGATGAAGCATACGTTGAAAGATATCATAATTGTGTATGATGAACCTATTGCTATATTTTGTGATAATTCAAGTGATATTAAAATTTCTAAGAATTTGGTGTTGCATTCGAAGACCAAGCATATATCTATCAAATATCACTTTTTGAGAGACAAGGTGAGTGGCAAGGAAGTCAGACTAGAGTATGTGCCTACTAAAGAGTAGATAGCAAAAAAAATTATTAAGCCTTTTCCTAAAGATACTTTTGAGTATCTCAGAGGTAAGTTAGGGGTGATTTCCACTCCTAATCAAAACTAAGATGCAAGACTTTGCATCAATCCGTGCATTTATAATCATATCTTGTTTCAAATTAATGCTGAGATGGTTGCTACTCAGGGGGAATAGTCAGATGATTTAGATATGTGGTTCAGAGCTTGTTTTTACCTTTTCCATTGATCTCAAAGGGGGAGAAGATTAAAGTGAAAAAATTTTGAAGAATTGAGGAGAAGACCAATGAACAGAATCATAACCTAAGGGGGAGTATGTGTTGAAGTTAGTTGTGTTGATGGTATTTTTAACATCATGTGTTGCCATCAATGCCAAAGGGGGAGATTGCTTGATGTTATGGTTGTGTTGCTGATATGTGGTTTTCATTGATGTCAACACTATTAGCATTGATGTCTATAAGGATGTATATGTCGAGGATATTGAAAAATTAAAATAAAATATGTTGAAGGTTGTCTGTGAAGTAGTGAACTTCAGTTTGATGGAAATTTCAGTATGTTGATATTCAAAAGCTACACATTAAATGGTTTTTTTTTTAGCCTATCTAGTTTATCCATCAAAATTTTCAAAGGTGTGCATGAATATTTGAGCAATTTATGAGTTTTTGTGTTCTGACAGTTATTCAACTACTGTAGCTGGTGTTCCTAGAAGAAGATAACATGATTTCGGTAATCTAAGTTGTTGTGTATGCTTTTGTGATGTTTTTGGATGTTTTTAGTCCATGCTCTATCTGTTTTGCACGTCCACATTGATCCTTGTGCTCATGATTCAATATTTTCTCTTGCGTGTTCATGTTTTTCATGTTCATGGCTGACAAGATGTTTGAAGCGTGTTGTGGATCTTTGAGAAATAATATTTGAAGGTGTTTCATGTTCAAGGATGTTGTTTTGGTTTTATATTATGTTGTGGCCGACTTTGGTTGGTGCGCATTTAGAATTGATTATAGATTGAGCCGACAGTTTGTATTCATATTATTATTTTGTGGAAGTCGACATGAAGCAATGTAATTTCTTGTTGTAGATATATATGAAGGGTTGTTTATCTCATCTGAGATATGTGTGATGCAAAGTGTGTGAGTGTTATGTGTGAATAAATATCAGATCATTCAAAGGTAGAGTAGAGTGTGAAGAAGAGTAAAGAAGAGTGAAGAAGTGTGAAGAAGTATTCATATGCTTAATCGGAACTATAATTAGGCATTAGCAGATGCTACTTTCTCAGTTCAAATTCTTTAGATGTATTTGATCTGAATATTTTTTTAAGATAATGTGTCTTCCTTTGTATTTGAGCAGTGAGGTCTAGGTAGTGTGCCTGAATGCATGTACATTCCTCATTCTAAATATTCTTATACTTTTAACACGATATAACTTGTGGATTAACCTCCATCATGGTTTTTCCCCTAATAGGGTTTGCACGCAAAAAATCTTGGTGTTTTGTGTTTCTCTGATGTGTTGTTGATCTTTTCTTTCATGATAATTAATCATATCTGAGAATAAGGGTTATTAAGTTTAATAAGTTTGAAATTATGTGACAACTGATTCACCCCCCCTCAGTTGGTTGCCCATATGTTTCCAACATTTCTTATTTTGCATTATCAATTGGTGTAAATAATTTGTAAACATTCATCAACTTCGTTTATATTTCTTTAAGGGGATTTTAAAACCATGTATTGTATATAAACAGTCCTAGTATAGATTGACATATCAAACATGTTCATAATGAGTCAAGCATTCAATTGATTTAATCTTTGGAAATCTTAAAAGGCACTAAAAACTAAAATATTCCCTGAAGAGAATGTGTTGCCATCAACTTACAGAGAGGTGTGTTTGTTGTTAAGTGAGTTGGGGATTGAATATAAGCAATTCATTCATGTAAAAATGATTTCATTTTATACAAATATGAATATCAAAACAAGGTAGAATTCCATGTATGCAAAGAAAAGAGATATCGTGCAGATGTATAAGGTCCTACAGTTCCAAAGAAGGTTTTACATCACATGCCAATTATACCTAGACTTCAAAAAATGTTTTGTTGCAAGTCACTTGCACAATTGATGGACTGGCATGCAAAGAACAAGAGTAAAGATGGATTCATGTGAATTCTAGCCGACTCCAAAGCAATGAAACACATAGAGGAAAAATGGCCAAGAAAATTCAAAGATGAACCCTGTAGTATTAGGTTTGGTCTTGCAATGGATGGAGTGTGCCCATTCTCTTTCATGAGCTCAAATTATAGTGTTTGGCAAGTTGGATTGATAGTATACAATATTCCCAACACTTCGCAAAGAGCTAAATATGTATTCACAAAGTAATATTGAAAATATGTCATAGTAAATGGTTTAGTAGTGGTAGTAGAGATGGGGATTGTTCTGTTACCAATGCCTCTTTTCATATATAGGGGTACCTCATCACTTCTATAAGTCCTTCTTAACCTAGCATTATCTTCCTCACTTTTTTGCAAGTTTATCTTGGTCAGAGCCTACTTGTTTAAGTAAAAACACTCAATGATGGTTGTTCTAGTTACTTCTACCAATACTGTGTCATTTGGAAACCTTACTATTTTGGTAGCTGGGTGATACTATTTGGCTAGCAGTCTGATAAATTCTACATCAAAAAACACATTTGGTACAATCAACCTTGCTAAATCCAACATCCAAGGGTTTGACACTGGAATCTTCTCATTTCTCTTACTGTAAAAATACCAAAATAGGCCCCATCCAAATTTGTGAATGAGGGTATCCCTACAAATTTGTGTGGTGTCCACAAGAAACTTTTTATTACCCTCTTTAGTAGACCCTGGAAATATATCTAATATGGACTGATGGAGTTGTCTCTTTTTTACTTCAGGTTCTTCATCTTTAATTCTAGGTTGAATTTCTTTTACTTCTGATTGTTTTCTTTTTGGAGGCATGTTTAAATTTTCTCTACTATGGCTTAAGATGATAAAACCTTGAAATACTTTTTATATTAACAGAGCTCTTTCAGATATTTTTCATGCACTTACCCGAGTATTTGATGCTTGCAGGACTTCTTCTTCTCGTATCCTTAGCTCCTTCCATGCTAGTGCACTACAATTGAGTGTGATATTGGGATAACTCACTTGTCTTTAGATGGTGTAGTATTTAGTCATGTCAGTTTTAATGCCAAATCTTCATAAAATAATTGCATTTAATTTTGGCAACTGGCGTGATTTTTTGTATTTATTGTTATAAATTAGAATGATGCCATGATTACCGTACTACCGTAGTCTCTTATTATACCTGTTGCAGTATGGCAATTTTTTTCCCTTCCCTTATGATGTTTACCACACTACCACCTTGCTTAATACCTCTTACTATGGGTTTGCATTGTATATCGCTCTATCGGAGCCATATTATCCACCTCACATGATACTGCAGTGTCCACTTTTCTTCCAATCCTTATCGCTCTATCGCTTTTCTCAAGAATTCTTATTGCAAGGTTGCGGTGTAGACTGGTCTACCACATATGTTGCTCACCCTCCTGACAATATAGTGTTGTATGCTTTATCTTCTTGTTTTTTACTGCCTTACTGCACTCCTATGAATCGCCTTATGCGGGATGGCGGTGGGTACCGCATTATCACATTGCCTTATAATTCTCGCCGTAGGGTGGCGATGAGTACTTCTTTACCACACAAGCTATATAATCTCTTGGTGGTATGGTGGTAAAGGCTTATTTCTTAACTTAGAATTCGCCATCCCACATTACCTTTATTTTGATGTTACAGTACTACAGTAAAGGTGAAATTTTCTTTGTTTACGATTATCTGGAGGAATAAATGGGTATATACAAAGGGAATGCTAGTGACAGTATGGATCTTGTTACACAAATTATTGCATTTCATGTTAAATACAATGAAAATATTAGGTTGAAGGATTAGGGTATAGGTTTAAGGGTATATGGTTGAAGGATTAGGTTGAGGTTCCAATATATAGGGTAGAGGGTATAAGGGTTGAGGGTTGAGGTCGGATTAAGGGTTGAGGGTTGAGAATTGAGGGTTGATGGTTTAATGTATAGGGACGTAGAGGGTAGAGGGTAGAATGTTTAGGGTTTAAGGGTTTAGGGTTTAAGGTTGAGGGTAGAGGATTGAGGGTATAGGTTTGAGGGTCCATTACTGTATAGGGTAGAGGGTATAGGGGTTGAGGTATTAAGGTTAATTAATTGAGGGTAGAGGGTAGACTACGGTTGAGGGTATAGGGTATAGGGTAGAGGGTAGAGGCCAGTTTAAGGGTTTACTAGGTTTTAAGGGCTGGGGGTTTAGGGTTGATGGTTTAGGGTAGAGAGGGAGGGATGGATGTAGTGAGAGATGGAGGGATAAGTGAGATAGAGAGGAGAGACGAGGAGGGAGGGAAAAAGATATATAAGGGTTGGGGATCCAATGTATAGGGTAGAGGGTTTAGAATTGAGGGTATAGAGTTGAGTACGTATAGGGTTGATGGTTTAGGGTATTGGGTTGAGGCCTAACAACTACTTATAGGTTGGTTGAGGGATTAGGATTGAGGGTAGAGGGTATATAAATTTTTTAAGGGTTTAGGGTTTAGTGTTTAAGGGTTTAGGTTTGATGGTTAAGGGTTGAGGATAAAGCATTTAGGGTATAGGTTTGAGGGAATATTGTTGAAGGACTAGAGTTGAGGGTCCAATGTATAGGGTAAAGGGTATAAGGGTTGAGGGTTTAGGGTTTAAGGTTGAAGGTTGAGGGTTGACGGATATTTTGATGCAAGTGAAATGTAGGAAAGAAATTGAAGGATAGTGAATATTGGGGAAGGATTTTTTGTTCTAACACCCCTAATCCTTTAACCCTTAATCCTTGCTAGATCAAAAAAAATAGGCACTAAATTAAACTCTAAATTAGGTGTTAAAACAGGCTCTAAAGCAGGCATTAAAGTAGGTGTTAAAATAGGCACTAAACTGGGTGCTAATTTGGGCACTAATTTGTGCCTAAATTAGCATCGAATTCTTTTGATCAGCACAAAAAGTTCAAAAAATATCGCCATCCCAATAAATAGCACCGAAGTTTTCAAAAAATTGGAGAAAAATACATTAAAAGAGTGGGTGGAAGCAAAAAGTGGAGCAAAAAAGGGAGCTAATCACAAGGATTTGTTGTAGTGTATCCTTGTTCTTATAGCGACTAGATTTCTAGAGCTTCCTCTTTAGATTTCACAACCACCATTATGAAACACAAGATTATATCCTTTGTTGCACATTTTTCCTTCACTCAGAAGATTATGCCAGAAACCCTTGAAATAAATAACATCATTTGTATTATGCTTTCCATCAAAACTAATTGAACCTTTTCCACATATCTTAGCATATTTATCATCACCAATCTTAACAAGACCACCTTCAAACTTCTCAAGTTTAAAAAACTTACTCTTATCACCTATCATATGATTTGTGCATCCGCTATCAATTATCCAATGATTTTTCTCCTCTCTAGCATGAAAAGCAATCACTATATTTCCTTTGATGTTCTGACCTATTTTTGGAGAAATTTCCTTCATACATCTTTCATATTTAGTAGATTTTTTTCTAAATTTTAGAGCCATGAACAAGAATTCATCATTTTCATCATCTGGGCAGTCAAATTCATCATCAGATATGCTAGCATTTTCTTTAACATAATAACTTATCTTGAAAAATTTACCTTTATTTTCCTTATGTTTGTCATTTGAAACTTTGGTTTGACATCTTGAAGCATAACGACCTATCTTTCCACAATTAAAACATTTTAAAGGTAACTTACCTATGTATTTTCCAATTCCTATTTTCAATCTCCTAACAAAATGTTCTTTGAACTCATCAAGATCATCAGGATTTGATCCATCATCCATCTTTGTTTTTCTAGAAAGCAGGCTCTTTTCTTAAATCATTTTGACCACACTATCTCAATTCAAAAGTAGTTAAAGCACAAAACAACTAATCTCTAGAATAACAATCTAAATCTTGAACTTCCTCAATAGCAAAAACTTTATGACTATAATATTTAGGAAGAGTTCTTACCTTCTTTACCACCTCATCTTCTCATAGTTTTCCACCAAGGCCATTAAAGGAATTGACAACTTCATCCACTCTATGCATGTATCTTGCAATATCTCCATCCTCTGGAATCCTTAGGGTTTCAAACTTATTCTTCAAATTTTACATCTTTCCTTGACCTTATCTCCTTCATAGATAATTTCCAGCTTCTTACAAATTTCTTTAGCATATTTGTAGCTCATAACCTTCACAAGTTTTGAATTAGCAAGACCAATCAAAAAATCATTCCTTTCTTTTCCATTTTTTTCATATACCTTAATCTCATCATCAATTGGCGGGCCATTAGTAGGCATGGTATATCCATCTTCAATTGACTTCAAAACTCCAAGCCCTAGGGAAACAAGGAAACCTTGCATCCTAGTTTTCTATAATGCATAATTCATCCCATCAAACAAGGGGTCCTCCTTCTTGTGTGCCATCCAAATCTACCTCAAGCAGTTAAGCTTCTTCCAAGGAACCTTTCTCTGATACCAATTGTTAGATGCATAGGACAACTGAGAGGGGGGTGAATCAATTATATATTAAAACATTAAAACCCTCATTAGCATTTAGATCTTTGTTAGCCCTTAAAACCCTTATCATACATTAACAAAATGTAAACATATGAAATAGTAATGAAAACACATAAAACACATAAGAACACTAGATTTACATGGAAAACCCAAGAAGGGAAAAACTACAGTGGGGATTAGCTCACAATATAAGTAATAGCAACATCGAATAAAATAGGCTCACTACCAGAGGGCTCACTACCAAAGGAATCACT
This sequence comes from Sequoiadendron giganteum, assembly GCA_007115665.2. Taxonomy (NCBI): domain Eukaryota; kingdom Viridiplantae; phylum Streptophyta; class Pinopsida; order Cupressales; family Cupressaceae; genus Sequoiadendron; species Sequoiadendron giganteum. The sequence goes on from CM021105.1 coordinate 378,640,536, forward strand.
ATCTAGAAGAAATAAGATAGAAGAGGGGGTGGCTCACTTCCAATTTGAACTACTAACAATGCATCTCTCTTATGTCGAAGGTATAGTTCCACTGAAGCACAAACATCTCATTCAATAGACTAAAATGTAGACACCTTTTTCTCACTACATCTTGGAGTCATAGGCATTAAATCTTGCACTTAGATAACCACACTTGATTACTTTCGCATATTTTTAATCACACACACTCTCTACATAATCCACACAATGATTTTTTTTGTATTTATACCAACCATGACCTAAAAAATCTCAATTAGGTCAGCCTTAAGGAAATGCATGCACCTCAATCATGCAACATCAAATAAGTCGACACAAAAAACTTCCATAGTATAAATAAGTGAATGTATATCACACCACAACTTAACTAGGACCCAAATATACACTAATACACTTCTCAACACTTCCACAAACAACAACCATCCACCACAGTTAGTGTTAGCATGCCAAGTTGACCAAACCTATACTAACACTAACAAGTGACCACAAGCACACCTCTCTAGGTCCGAAAGCATATCGAAGACCATACAAAAACATTCCAAAACATCTCACAATATTCCACATCATCAAAATATTCACCATTACCATTGAAACCACCTAAAACTTAAGAACAACTTCATTTTGTGCAACTAGACACATTGCCATAGACATCCAACACACCTAACAAGCTTGTGGAGAACCACAACACCTAAAACTTCAAAGGAAGGTAAATATAATCAATATAAGCATGTTCCCAAATTCACAAGATATGAACTTCACTATGGAGAAACATGTAGCAATCTCATTTCTCCCATATACCTTGTTTCTCTAGACAAACATATTGTCAAATAAATCTTCCACTACAAAATGATCCAAAACCTAAAAATTTGGATATAGAACCTCCAAACACCTTTGATCATCATATCCAAACCACACAGTCATAGCTTCAACCATGAAGAAATGTGAAGCAGAACACTAAACACTACTCTATCACACTAAACTCTCTTTTATTCAAATTTTCTCAAAAGTATTTGAAAACCAAGTGAACCGACTGCATCAAAAACTCTACTAACATCTTTGCAACACATTTGCAACATCTCTCATCAACTATAGCACATCCAATTATCTATCCAAACACAAATTCTACAACTATATTGAAGTAAGACAATAATGACAACACCAACAACATTGTTTTGACATCAATACCTACAACTCTAGGCTTCTAACAACTTCAATGCTAGGGGTTGAAATCATCAACACCATCAGCATTCCAACATTCTCTTCATACAAGGGGTTGACATCAATGACAACACCCAAACAAATCACAAACAACTCAAGCTTCCAACATTTTTTTTTATTCTAGTGCTAATAAGTTTGATGAGTTCCTTTAAGAGAGTAAAATATCTTATATGAGACTCTTGTATTATGAACCTTCATTCATTATCTTCTTGTATTTTTCCAAGAATGAGTTTTTTTTCATGAATTTTGTTCAAGACTAGCTTAATCAAATATCCCTTTATTCCAAGACACGTCAAGGTTGGGATGCCAATAAAAAAAATAGAAATAAATAGATTTGTATGTTTATCATTTGAGTTTTACTTGTTTGAATGTTGGATTTTATTTTTTCTAGATTTATGAAATGTATCATGTTGTGATTGAGAGTTTTTCCTTGTTTTAAATACTTTTGAGAATGATGATGGATTATCTACATGAATGCAACTACGAATCTATTATATCTTTTTTATTTTATTTATAAAACATGAACTAATTAACTCTTCATAATTAATTACTTCTATATGACTTACATGTAATTTATTCTATATTTTTGGGGTTTTTTTAATTTTTAAAGAATATTTAGAAATAAAAGAAGCATCTAGTCTATTATAATCATAAGAAGTAGTTTAAATATTTTTTTATAATTTATTAATAATAAATTTAAACTAAGAATCAAAAATAGATTGTTGCATATCTTAGGTAAGTTTAAGTGATTTAATTACTTATCAATGATACTAAATAAATGAAAACTTCTAATGAAATTACTTTAAAACCAAGAAACCTACTTGAAGCTTTCAAAGAATCCAAATTGATTTGTAGTTTCTTCTCCTCTTCCAACTTTGTGTTTCTCTACTTGATGGAAAGAGAATATCTAAGATTGGGAATTTTCTAGCACAAAGGAAAGCTTTAGAATATTTTTAGAGGCTAGAGCCTAATAATAGAAGATTTGGGAATTGAATTTTCGAATAGGCTTACAAAATTCAAAAGGCGATCGTATTCATAGAGGAAGGGTTGTAGAGATTCTAGAAAAATATTATAGAGGTAAACAAATTCCTACTAATCTAATCTATTGAGAAAAAATGGCTTCTTTAAATTGGTGCTTTAATTCTTCTCCAAGAATCTTCTTCAATTTATTACCTTCATTTTTATGGATCAATAGGGTAGAAGTGATTTAAATATAAAAGGGGGTGATCCCACAATACTGGTTTACAAGTTTTGGTCAAATTGGACATTGAACTCATTTTTTTTAACTAAATCTTCACTTTCGGGCACCTACAGTGGCTAAAACTTGAGGAATTTGAAACTTATGCAAACTAGTGATTTGTGACATTTTTTCTATAGATTCTAAATATATTTTTTTCAAAAATTTTGGAATTAGATTTCACCTTTTTTTCCATCTCCTTCGAAAACTAGTTTCTAACAGTAAACACCATTTTTTAAGAGTGACATAACTAGCTAACACATAATTGTTTTCCTATGAAGGATAAAATTCTAATTTTTTTGAATTTAGATTAGTAACTACGATGTCTAGTGTATGGAATGTGTTTCATTGCATTTCATTGAGTATTTTTTTTCTTAATTAATTTTTAAAGTCAAACATTTTACAATTTAGACATGATTCACTGGCTAAAGCATAACGTTTTTTGTATGCTTTTAAATTTAATTTTTTTTTGTTGGATCAAGGACATCGATATCTAGTGCACTGATATTTTCAAATTTTTCTTTTATAATCTTCCATTTTTTCACATGTGCAAAATAGAGAGCTTGATTTTCGATGAAAACCCTATGTTTAATCAAACTAAAAAAAAAAACATAATAAAACCAAAAAATATTAAAATTATATTCAATGGATAGCTCGTTTCATGGACTACCATCATCTAGTTGGGTCTATGAACTCTCCTCCATTTTCATCCTCAACCTGAGCTTTGAAGGGAAAAAAATTGTAGAAATTTGGTGCAAGATGGGGAGAAGGGGGAAAAAGGGGGTTCGCTCGAACCCCCATTTGAGCGAACCCCCCTTGAACTTTCGAGTGAATGGGAGTTCACTCGAAGGGGGGTTTGAGCGAACCCCCCCTTTTTAAACATTTATCTTTGTTTTTATTCCAGAAAATGTGAAAAATGAGGGACCCATCATTTAATAGTGTTCGCTCGAAGGGGTGTTCAAGCGAACCCTCTTTGGGTTCTTTTGGACCCTAAGTTTGTTTGAATTCCCCAAAACCCAAAATTTCCTTTGTAGGGGCATTTTTGTAATTTTGCTTCCTCAACGAAATTGTACACCAGTTTTGTGGGATCACCCAAGGAGGAGATTAAATTAAGAGAGAAAGCTTCAACTAATAGATAGCTATTAGGATAAGACCAATAGCTATGAGGAATGCATGATGTAAGAGGATCAAGAGAATTGCCAATTAGATGGGAAACTAGAGGAAAATAAACTAAAATGAGAAGATTCACACATCTACTGAAACATGATAGGGTCATCCCTCTTGTAAGGTGGGTTTCCCCTCTTACTCGAGTTTATCACCTAGTGACCCTACAACTTAATATGGATCATTCGAGTGACCCTAAGGTCTCCCAAGTGACCGTGCAACTAAAGGTATGTGATCTCAACTTTTGGATGGTGAGAAGGAAGAGAAAGGTGATAAGGTGGCTAAAAAGGGTGAAAGACACATGAGGGAGCTTTCTATGGTCACTAGGAAGACTTCCATCAAGAGAGAAATTTTTGTGAGGAGAAATGACCATGCCACATTGGTCATGAATTGGATAACTAAATCATCATTGGATGTTTATTTTGACCCCTGCAATTTTTGGTGCTTACATAACCATAGAAGAAATATTTTTTGCTCACATCAAAATTAGAAATGGTGAAGGTATAGTTGGGAACTAAGCTATGGAGGTGGAGGCCATGGAGAATATGAAATATGTGGAGGAAATGATTATGGAGATGCTTAGGTGGTACATTCTAGGATACTTCATATTTCCTTACATTGTCATATAAGACTACACCCTTATTAGTTGGAAAATGTTTTTTTTGTTTTGTCATCAGCTTGTACAAGGAAGGAATAATGAAAAAACCCTTGGTTGTCAAAGGATTCATGGGATTTTTTCCTAGAAATTTTTTTGAATAATTGGGTAGACAGTATAGGAACATAAGATATGATTATAATCATTTTTGTGTTAGGAAAACAAAGTTGGCTAGTCACTGACTTCTCCAACATAATTAAATTCGTAGAATTTATGGCTACTATCATTTATTCTATCAAGAAGCCTTTCAAAGGATTAGCAATTCATAGATAATTAAGATTTCTTTTGTTTATTCATATTCACTAAACTTGTTAGAAAGTTGTTTTTACTCTTCACTTATTTAGGTTTGCTAATTCATGGATCAATTAATTTAGGAATCTATATTTCCCATGATTTCTCACATTATATGGAGGTATTAAAAAAAATTATGCATTATGGATCAACATCATGCTATTAACCATTAATGTGAGGATAATACTTAAGGACAATAATTAAATATCAGCTATATTATTCTAGTAAATAATGACTGAACCGTGAATAAAATGGGAAGGAATGGTTACATCATATTCTATCTAGGCCATTCAATTATGTCTAAATAACCCTAATTGGATTTACTATCAACCTCACAAGGTGAGTCAATTCATAATTAGGAGGACCTAGGAGGGGGTTATTTTCAGCTTTAAGGGGTTCGCACCAAGCAAATGCTTGGAAAAGACAAATGTTGGAAAACACAATATGATAAACAAATGACCTAAAATAAGCTAAATGAAATATGCAAATGAATAAATTAACACCAAGTTAGGGTATGTGTACCTAGGAAGTCTGGAGATGATGTGAAGATTCTAGAAATGTAAAGAAGTTGTCAAAATATTCCTTGGAGGACTAAGATGCCCAAGATGGTGTATTAGTCCCACTACTATTTTTCTAAGCAAACTCAAAATCTTCGGATGTCAGAACCAGATCTGAAAGAACCTCTGAAAGATATGATTGGGACTAAGATGCCCAAGGTGGCATATTAGTCTTGCTCAAAATTTATGAAAAGTCTGAATATGTTCCTAATCTCCAAGGTCTACACTTGCTTCATTTTGGATCTCAAGTTCCGAAACTACTAGAATTGACCTATAGGTGAGTTTTTGTGAAGACAAATTTGCAATGCAACTTTGCAACTTTTACAACTTTTCACTTCAAGTGATCTTTAAGACTTCAACCTAGACATGCAAACATAAATATGCAAGATGGGAAAAACTTGTTGATTGTTAGTGAATGGGGGTTCGGCTTGGTCAAACCCCTTGTTGGTAATTAAACCTTGAAATGAAATAAAGTAATGAAGGGAAATGGTGAATGAACAACATGCAATGCTACAACTCACCAAACCCTTGTAAAGTCTACAAACTTGTGTGAAATGGTTGCAATGGATATGGATCTTGAAATGCTTGATAGATCTTGAATTTCTTGCTTTATTGAATCAAAACCCTACATCACAAATTTGATCACAACAACACACATGATGCAAGAATATCCTTTGAAATTATGCTTGAATCTTGATGATGGATCCAAATGCTTGATGAATACCTCTTGAATTCTCTTGATCTCATGATTTTTCCTTAGGAATAAATACTCAATTTTCTAGGATGCTTTCATGAATGCTTAGGATGACAATGAATGAATGAACCTTGTATTTATACTTATCTATGCTTAATATCCCAAAATTATATCACACCAAGCCGACATATGAATTCATTAAATGAAGGAGGTTAAATCCTACTAGAATTTGAATTTAAATCCCAAAAATGACTCAAAGAGGACTAAGACACCCTAGGTGACATCTTAGTCCCAAGTGATGAAACTTGGGGCACAAACACCAAAAAGGGGCCTAATTAAGATACCTCAAAATCAAGGTCTCGAAACCTCAGGGGGACAAAGGTGCCCTAAGTGGCATTTTAGTCCCGACCAAAAATCAGGGACACACCAATCAGAATCATTGGGATATCATTTATGCTTTGGAGAATTTTGGGATTAGCCAAAAAAATATGACATTCATAGGGCTTGTGGACACAAAATAGGACCAATTAAGCTATAAAGAAGGATACATAAAGTAAGGTGGGCCCAAACAAGTGTGAAAATGCAAGGGTATGCATTTTACTACACTAGAACAACACATCTTAATATATAAGTTTTTGTCAAATATCTCAAAGTGATTTGCATTAAAATTAATAAGATAAATTTAAATATAAATTATTCTTACACTCAAATAGTTTTAATTTTAATTATTTTTCTATGAATTTATGATAGAATATATGTAAATTAACTATTATTTTTTCATTTCATTCAATAAAAATATAAAAGTATAAAAATCTTTAATAATATCATATTTGCTTTAATAATATATTTTTTATATTATTTATATGATAAAATATATTTTTAATTTATTATAAAAATATATTACATTAAATTTAGATTAGTTATATATAATAATTATTATTATTATAGAAAAAAATTAAGATTTGAAAAACTTGCCTAGCTTGTTGTTGAATGTTGAAATTGTCAAAATCTCCATCTGCTTCAGACCCTTCGCATGTCGCTTCTTTTTTTGGTGATGCTTATATTGGAACTCCTATGGTGGGGGCACCTACTACGATAGAAGCCAATGCAAGGGATTCACAAGGAGGTTTTTGGAGGTATGTCAGGTGTTTCGACCAATGATACAACCTTTATGTTTGAAACTGAAGCTCCTCTCAATGACATGAAGGCTACGGTTCCAACTCCTCATTTCCATGAATCCTCACCTTTGCCCAACCACGATGGGATTACCGATGGGCTCAATCATATTGGATCAAAATTTTCTTTGGGGGTGGATCAAACACATTGTGATCTGGCTTTCAAGGCAAAGACTCCTTTCTTGGACATTGTCAAAGGTGTGAAGGTAAATGATGGAATGCCTATGGAGGATTTACAACCTAGTTCTCTTCTCGGAAATAAAAAATCTAGTGTGAAACACCCAGGTATAAACAATAGACGGGTTGTTCATTGTTCTGATAAACCCCTAAAACTGCATTTTGATGCCATTTTATTGAAGGAGTTGCATGAAAATGAAGAATTGTTTTTTTGAGAATGGGTTAATAGGTAGGTTCAATCATTTCTAGCCTATCCTTCCAGAGCTCCAAAAATGGATCTCAAAATATTGGCTCCCTTTAATGAAAAAAACTTAGAGATATATCCAAGTGCAAGAGGTTTTCTCACTATGGTCTTTGACAGTAAGAAATTTAAAAATGCCATCCTCAGTTACATTTGGCTATGGAGAGAAAGCATGTTGCTTTAAAATTCCTGGGACCCAAATTTTAATCTAACCACTGAATCATTCTTATTTATGTCAATCTAGGTTCACCTCCCAAATCTGCCCCTTCACTATTGTTTTGAGTCATGTTTTGTAGTGATTGGAAACACTCTTGGTAACTTTGTTTCTATTGATGCAAATCCTAGAGAATTCATCCACACAACCTATGCTAGGATTCTGGTAGAGTTGGATACCTCCAAATCCCTCCCAACAAAAATCATCTTGAGTGTGAATGGTCACAGTTGGTCACAAATCTTGGATTATGAAGGTTTAATCTTTAGGTGCAAAAAATGCTACAAAATTGGGAATATTGTAGCTAAATGCCCAAATGTTAAATTAAAAACAAATGGGGAGGCCACTTGGTGGAAGGATGCTTCCCCAAAATATTACTATGTTATGAAATCACCAAAGAATTGTGTTTCCTCTCCAAAGAATTATAACAACATGATGAATGAAGGGAAGATTGACTAGCTTTCTTCAGAATTAAAGAGTGAACAAAATTTGCCTCACTTGAACGACTCTTGTTGTTTAGATCATGTTGTGGGCAGCGAAACAATCTGCTCCTCTCCTTTGGACACTATTGCTCCTTTAGGCTCTATGGCATTAGATGTGGGACCCCACACCTCTAGGGATGCAAGCTCTTTCTCCCATGCTCCATCTCAAGATTTTACAGATTCAAATGTTGGTAACGAAGAAAACAAATAGAAAACAATATATCAAAAGAAAAGGAATGCCAACAAATGTGTGGATGTTGTCAATAGAATGCAGTTGTAGCCTCACACCAAATCTGGTGCAGAAGAACAAAATAATGGGGGAGTTGTGAGTGGAATGAAATGCATAAAAGGGAGAACATCCTCAAATTGGAGGAAATCAAGAATAAAATGTAGTCGCTCAGATGTTGAAACTGCAAATAGATTTGAAGTTTCTCAAGAGTTATAGCAATTGCCAAATTTTTGTTATATAACCTAGTATAATTTGGACAAATGTCCAAATCATTTGTTTAGTGTTCATGTGTAGGTATGGTTTCTAAAAGTGACATCATGAACAAGTAGGTTGAGATTTAAATGGTCTTGCATGACCATGGTTGAATAAATTAGATGTAATCTTAAATCTATGAGGAAGAAATCTCTCAGTTGTGATCTCCCTTAGTGTGGACCAAACTAATTTTTTTCAATAATATAAAACTCACCTCTTACAAGACAAAAACAAATTATATTAATTATATATACATATACTTATTAAATGATTTAATGAATCAATAAAATATTTTTAAATAATTCTCTATTTACTTTAATTAACATTTTTATTTAATATTTCTAATTAAATATAATTTTATTTCTAAATTTAGTTTTATAAAATACAAAAATTTAAATTTGTTTAAATTGTTATGCATATAAATATTACATTAATTACTATAGTATTTAAAAATTTATATTATATTAATTAATTACCTACAAATTTAAAATAATATTAATTTAATACTATTTTTAATTAAAAAATAAATTATATTTTAGCTTAAATGAGTTCCACTTTCCATAAATTATAATATTCCTAAGAGGAGAACTTTTATATAAACATTTTTATTACTTTTGAACTCCTTATAATGAATATTATTACCCTTTGAAAATGGATCATGCTCTTACATTCCAATAGAATTTTATGAGTGTGTTGTATAAGAGAATACAAATGGAACTATAGTGATTTGACAATAAAGAAAGAGTTTTTATATAGCATTTAAAATTATATTATATAATTAAGTTTTAAAATGTATATATATTATAATATATATTTGTTATTTATTTTTGTAATGATTAAATTTGTATATTTTTGTAAAAAAAAAATTAGTTTTGTATTTATTTTAAGATAATATCTTAAATTATGTATATAATTATAAATGATATGATATTGTGTAAAATTGAATTTATTTATTTAATTTCTTTATTCATTTTTACATACATATATTATTATGTATTTTTAGTTCTACCATATCCAATTACACATTCTTATACATTCATCCTATCTACCTAATTATGACATCTATCTATACACCCACCTTCATTTAGGAATTGTGCCTCTTGGATTTGACAATTGTTTTATTCTAGTATATTCATGGATACAAAGGTGGCCTTTTGATCATGAACTTGTCCCTTGCCAATTTAAAATCAAATTTTGAAATTTGACCAACTTCTCATCTTTACCCTTCTTGCCTAAGTCTAACTACACACAAGTTTGCATGATATCTTATGTATTTAATTGAGTGCATTCATTCTAATCATCTAGAAATCAAGGAATTAATTTGCATTTACATATTTCAATTGGTGTTTGAAAAAAAATATAACTTTACAAAATCATTCTAGAGATATTTGCATGATTAATAAGTGTGTTGTTTTTTATATTATCCAATTTCAAATGAGTTGGTCAAAGTATAGTGTCTTAATAACTCATTTGTATAAAAACCTAACTAATATATTATCAATACTACTAACCCTTAAAGATATCAAGACAATACTAAATACATCAAGACATATTAAATGAATTGAAGAAGGACCATCTATATATTACATAGTTTGAGTTTATAAATGTAGGAAAATTTCATGATCACAGATCTATTCGTAATAGTGGGATTCACCCTTGCACATAATTAAAAAAAATGATTCCAAGGAAATTATCTAATCTAATATCAACTTTTTTGATCCTAAGACTTACTAGCTCTAGATGTATTTTATTCTTTGTCCACTCACTGGTTATCTTGAGTTAAATACATTTTATTTTGATTTACATTTCTCACATTTAATTATTAACCATTATCAATAATCAACCACCATTAAATTTCTTAGGTTGAATTATTCTTATTTGTATGCATTTGATTGGATTAGTCTAGGTTACTCATAAGGAAAGCTTATTCTCATTTCAATTTAATAAAAAATCATGGAGTTTCTTAACTTATATTTCACATTAAGAGGGAACAAGGGATGCATACAATAATAATAGGATATTGATATTGGGAGGTATTGAAATTCATTGGGTGATCATAAAATAAATATTTGTTTCTTGTGTCAAAATAAGAAGTAGCAAATTTTTTTGGCAATAATAATATCACACAACACATTTACATGATCATAGGGCCAAGGTATGTGCATGGAAATGAGGGACTCAAAAAAGCTCAAAAGTGGCCACTTTTTAAAAAAAATCAATAAAGATTGATCTTGGATGAGAAATTGAAGATAGCCACGCTCAAAATTTAAAGATGTGATCAAAACAAGATTTGTATTTCTTAGAATCTAGTTTCTAAACTACTTTTTTTTCTAATGGTGGATATTAAGATGTTCAAATAGTGGGCACACAAAATGCTCTTATTTTTTTCAAAAAATATCATAGTGTCTAATGTGCCCCCCTAAAATGCTAAATTGTTAAAAGTATTTCACAAATCACTTCAATAAAAAATTAGCTAACATCACATAATATATGTCTAATTTTTCTACTATTTTTTAATGAGTAAAAAGTCAGCGACACCTTGGATCGTAGTGTTAACTGCAAATCCAACCACACTGATCTCTACCTTCATTCCTCTTCCCACCACCACCTTTCCCAAGAACTATGTATCCTCAAAACCTTGACTATGCGGGCCTTTCAAATTTGTGACAAAGACAACTTAAACCTTGAATTAGACTATCTTCGCCATGTCTTCCTTTTGAATGGATATAAAAACAAACAAATCACTAGAAATTTTAAACAAATTAAATCAAATTTATACTCCAATCCCAAGTCTTCCCAACCCCCCATCCCACCCAGTGCCACCCTCCCTTACATTGAGGGCTTATCTCAAAAAATCACCAAAATCCTTTTAAAAAAGGGCATTCGCTATGCTTTCAAGCCTTTTTCCACCTTGAGAAACCACATCCCCTCCCTCAAAGATCCCAAAGACATCTACCTTAACTCTAGTTTTTAAAAGATCAATTGGTCTTATGGAATACCTTAAATAGGTGAAACTGGCCACTCCTTTAGAACCAGAATCAAAGAGCATGACACTGACATCAATCATGAGTGTGTTATCAAATCCGCCCTAGCTAACCACTCTTTCTCCTTTAAACACCATATTGATCTCGAAAATGTGCAAATCCTCTTTGTAGAAAACAACTTCTTAAAAAGAAAGCTCAAAGAAGCCATTGAGATCATTAACCACCCTACTAATCTTAATCGTGATGAAGGGTGGAACCTAAGTTCCTCTTGGAAGCCTTTATTATCTCACCTTCAAACCACCCAACCACCCCCCTCGTAGCTCTTCTCCCTTGGAAAAACCTTCCCCCTCCCCCTTTCTCCTCTTGGTTCTTCATTTTTCCCCTTCCATCTTCCTCCCTGCCCCTTCCCCTTCCCCTCCCCCCTTCTCTCTTTTTCTATCCCTTATTTCTTCCTCTTATTGTCACCTCCCTCCTTTTTCCCTCAACCCCAGCCTCCCCCTCTCTTTTTATTCCTTTGTCTCTTACCCTTGCCTTTTTCCGTCAAGCCCTTTCTCCTTCCTTTCCCTCATTTTTTGGGTCTCCCTCTGTTGGTCTCTCTTTTCTATTTTTTCGGTTTGCCTCTCTCTATGTTTTTAGGTCTCCTCTATTTTCATTTCCCCTCCCTTTAATTTGGATTATTTAGTTTTTAGTTTTTTCTCATTTTTTGATTCTTTTCGTAATATCTTTTTATTGAGTTTTAATTTTGTCCTTTTACTCCTTTTTAAAGTTGTGGACCTTATTTTTTTGAAGTTATCTTCATTTAAACATTAATTTTTCTCTTTATTTCTTAAACCTTTCTTCTTAAAGCTATTGCAATTTATTTTAATGGGTTTAATTTATTTTGTTTTTCCTTTTCTTTATTTTTTCATTATTGCCTATTTTTAAATAATATTTTTCTTTTCATTTTATAAAAACAACATTTTTTATAAAAGAAATCATATCTAAATATTTTTTTTTCTTTTTATTAATGATTTCTTTTATAATTATTTTTTAATCTTTTAATTAGTTTTCATCTTTATTTTTTAAATTTTTTTTATTAAATTTCTAGTTTTCTCCTCTTTTAAATTAGTTTCCATCTTTATTTCTATTCTTGTTTTTATTAATTTCCTCTTTATTTCTATTCTTTTATTTTTTTATTCTTTGTTTCCTTCTTTATTTATATTATTTGTATTTTCTTTATTGTCTATTTTTAATAATATTCTTTTTCATTTTTTTAATGGTATCTTTTATAATTATTTTGTTATCTTTTAATTAGTTTACATCTTTATCTTCTTTGAATTTTTTAACTAGTTTTTAGATTTATGCTCTTTTAAAATTAGTTAATTTTATTCCATTGATTTTTTTAATATTTTTTCATTGAGTTTATTATCATTAAAGGGAATATTTACGTATTTATGTAATTATTTACCTCATTTTTTCTTATTAAGTTTTATAGTTTTCTTTTGTATTATAATTTCAAGTTTTCTTTTTTATTCCTCTTTTATTTTTTAGTCTTTATTTAATAATTTCTTAGCTTCTAATAAGTCTCTTTGCCTTTCTTTTTCTAATTGTTAATTTTGACTTCCTTTCTTATTAGCATTTTTCTTATTGTTTCCATGTTTTGTTTCCAATTTCTCCAAATTTTCTTGTCCTGATATTATTTTATTATTCTATTTTTCCTCATTTTCTTTACCCTGAGCTCTTAGTTTTTCTTTCTTTTCTCTTATTTTCTTCTTTTGTTATTTTCTTCTTTCTTTGGTTCTCCTTGTTGACTTTTTCCCCATCCTAACTTCCATCTTGATTCTTGTGAAACCTCCCTCCTATCCTCATATTTAACCTCTCTTTTGGTTTGCAATAATCTATTTTTCTCTTACAACTCTCATCTCCAAATTGATGATGGATTAGGGAGTGTGATCTGAAACATTGATGCAAACAAAAATTATGCAGTTTAATCCAGAAAAATAATACTTTCATAATTTCATATGAATTTTTACTAATTTTCAAAGTGAGCACATCCCAAAAAATAAAAATTTGAGCTTGCTCACCCCCTAATTTTTCTGGAAAACTAATCAAAATTTGATTTGCATCATTATATATATAAGTCTAGAATATAAAAATATAATTTGTTTCAAATTTGGATGAATGGATAAAAAATTACATAAAAAAATTATGCATAAGTTCTTTTAAAGGAAGACACTAGCAAAAGAAATTGAACATCAAAACTTTAACATATTTGAAATGTAGAAAAAATTACATGGTTAGAAAGGTAAGAGAGAGTTTGATGTTATTGTGGCATTTTTTAGATCATCAAAAAATGTGTAAACTTTATGGAGGGGACAAGTTCGAAATTTAGTTATTTTTCTATATTTTGTAGAAAATATATCTTTGGGAATTGACATGCAAGTCTAACTCTTTGGGTTGGATGTTAAGGGAATCCAACCCTAAGGGTTGGTTTTCAAATCAAGTTAAAATGTGAGTGTGTTATAACATGCTCATGTTTTGATTTTGGGGGGGGAATCAAAACATGAGCACATTATAATGCACTCACATTATGGTCCAATATAGACTAGGCCTATATCAAGTCATAGTGTAAGTGAGTTATAACATGATTAAATTATAACATGCTCATATTATAAAAAATGGACCAAAAAGTGGCTTTTTGGTTCCCTATCTTTGTGCACATACCACACCATAGATAACAAATGGTGTGGTAGGCATATAAGTTTGAAGTTAGTATTGACATTAAAATTAATCATGTTGTATATTGATTTCTCAAGGAAACTAGAAACTTCTCCAAGAAGCCTCTCAAATATTTTTTGGTCCCCTATCTTTGTGCACATACCTGTCATAGATAACAAATAGTGTGATATCTACATATATGTTTGAAGTTAGTATTGACATTAAAATTAATCATGTTGTGTATTGATATCCCAAAGAAACTTGAAGCTTCTCTAAGAAGTCTCTCAAATGCTAAATCTAATATATTTTATGTGTGATGGCTCACAAAAGGTAGGTCTTAGCCATTGAAGTATGGAGGTGGTTGTTTATTTTAGTTATTTGTTTATGTTTAGCTTCACAACATGTAAAATATATGTGTCTCTCTCACATGTGCTAATTATAATATGTGGTTTCATTTGAAAAGAATACATAAATGTTTTTTTTTTCATATCAATGAGTGCATACAAATAAGGAAAGCTATTTTTCCTTGCATTAAAATGTATAAAGTTATAAAAATATGAGTTTGAGGGGATTTCTCTCATATTTATGTGTATTAATTTTTATATATACTGTAGATACCGAAAATTGGTCTAGGCCTGCGAACACCACTTTCGACATAATTTTCTATAGTTCATGGTCATGATTAAATAATTTTTATTATTTAATTAACCTTTCTAACACATATTTCCTCTATTAATTAAATATCCCTTTTTAATTAATTCATTAATTCATAAATAACCTTTATCTCAACTTGATTAATTAGATAAATCATATTTGTTTAATTATGTCCATAACTAATTAATTATTCCTTCTTAATTAAATAATTTATTATTTAATTACCCCCTTTGTCATATATCAACTATAATTAAATATCTTTATTTAATTATTCAATTTAACCCCTTTATCTATAATTAAATATTTATTATTTAATTATTCAATACCACCTTTACAATAGTCAAATTAAATAAATGATCTTTATTTATTTAATTAAATCTTTCATTTTTTGAATGTTGAATTAAATTAATATTTATTTATTTATGTCACATTCTTCTGTCAATCAATTATCTAATCGTTCACTCACCTTCTAAACTCAAGATCTATTTTTAGTTCTCTAGTTATCTCCGTATTCAACATTTGATTGTCTCTATGAGAGGACTCTATGTCACAATTAGTCAATTAACTAGTTCCAACTCATATGCATGATGTGTTTATTAATTACATATCTTTATTTAATTAATTAACTCATGTTTGCATTCAAATGCATTATTCTTCAACTTCTAACTTTGTCTTTGACATTCAAAGTCTATTTCTTCTATTTTCGAAGACTCTTAATTGAAGATTAAGATCTTGAACTCGTGTTCTAACTCGTGTTCTAACTCACATTCTATCTGACACATAACTCACATTGCATGGTATTCATCAATCTCATCCATCGATCTCTCTTTCAATCTGAGTCGATCGTTCGAAAACCCACAATCTATAAAATGGCATGTCGTTATCATTATTCCTCCTCTCGAAATCATTACTCCCGAAATCATTATGCTTTTGAGAAGAGACAAATCTTCAATATTTTTCTTAGACACTCGACGAAGTTATGCTTTCATTCAAACACATAAATCTAAGGGCAAGAATACTGAAAAGGAAAAATGGAGAAGAACAATCAAGACAATTCAAAGGTGTGAATGCTTATTCGGTGCGAGCTTTCTATTAATTTGTTTAGTTTGTTTAGTTTATTTCCTCATTCTTTGTTGTTTGATTTTAGATTAGGATTAACATTGGTATTCTAGTTGCAGATCATCCATCTCATCACATTTGAAGATCATCTTTTAATCTAATGTTACATTTGGTGAACCCGACGTGAACACGCTCCAAAATTCGCACATCTTTTCATCTTTCCATTTTTCTATTTTTCGTATAGCACACCACATCTGTTCTGAAAAATGACGCATCTGTATTCATGAGCCACATCTGATAAAAACAGTGACGCATCTGTCGTCCCAAACTGCATCCACCTGTCAACAAAATTCGAACCGCATCTGGCTAGTAGATTTTTTCCACTTTTTTTATTGATTTTCATGCATCCATATTTTCATTTTTCAATTTTTGGGTTGTTTTGATTTTCACTAATGTTTTTTTCAGTTGTGTTAAGGAGGAATAACATATTGTTTGCAATACGAAGCATAGAAGACAATTAAAAAAACCAAAGACAATTTTTTGCAGGACGAAAGTCGAAGAACAATGAACTACTAATAAATTTGCATGCAGGACCTAATGCCTTTATGTTTATTTATTTATTTAAGCAAGCTTTTTTTTGGTAGATAGGTTATCGTTGTGTGGGTTAAAAAGAATTTTTGAATTGATAGATAGACAATTGTCATTTCGATTAAAAAGAACCACTATCTTCTTTGTCTGGTGCGTTGCACGTATTTGTCACCCTTACGATTCAGTAATCAAAGTATCCTCTCCCCTTGCGCAGTCATGTGATCCTGGGTGTAAGAGAAGTGGTTTGCTAACTCTAGAACTTGGGCCTGTCTTGGTGGGAAAAAGTACTCACCCCAAGACGACTCAGACTGGTAGCATGCTAAAGCCAAGCAACTTCCAACCGGTATATAAAAGTGGATTCTTGGGGAAAGCCCAAGAATCATGCGCACTATTCTCATGAGATGGACAAAAATGGACTCTCGCCAACATTGGATAGTGTCCCATGAACGGAATGCCCTTATTAAATACCTTTTTGTAGAGTTACCAAAATCTTACCTACTTGTTGGCGCAGTAGGGTCGGCCCTATGAAGCCATCCTATATTCTTATGGTTTATGTGTGGAAATGAAATGTATGCCATGGGAGTTTCATGGATATAGTAGTTTGGCTGCCCCGTATAAGTGAGTGTCGTGGAGGGGAGCCAATGGGGTCAAGCTACTAGTCATTCGCCATAAATATGCGTAGCTGGAGAAATCCAAATAAGAACTCAACAAGTATTGTCCTAAAAGCCTAGGTTGTAAATGTTTTTCGAGTCTTAACAGTCCTTTCATCACAAAAAAACAAAACTGAAAATACATTGATTGTTGTGTTTGTTTTCTGTTATATTTTCCAAAAACTTGATCAACAAACCAAGTCAGTCAAATCAACTTTCAAGAAAATTTCAACTATCAGAAAATTGAGTCGCAATTGTCTGTTTAAATACTGCATTTGTCTTAGCGAGTTGCATCTGTTAGGGGAAACACCGCATGTGTCTGTCAAAACATTTCATCATTCACAATCTGCATATTTCTAGTCGCAACTGTCATATTCTAAGTCGCATGTGCAAACTGCATCTGTTAGTTTTAGAGCCGCAACTGTCTATCAGAAAATCTAGGTTTACAGAGTCCAAAATTAGAACTGCATGTGTATTGGTAAAACGCATTTGTTAGAGGAAAAACCACAACTGTCAGAAACATCACATGCACTATCAAACCGCATTTATAAACATTTAAACCGCAACAGTGATTTGAACCACATTTTCCTGTCAACAGAAAACATCAAAAACCGCGAGTTGAGTCTGAAACATCATTGTCACTATTTGTTTTAGGTTCTTAAGATCAACCTTGGATTAGAAATTGGAAAATTTTGCTCAAAACCTTTCATCATTAGGTGTCATGTATTTCTTAGTCACAGTAAACGTCTTAGTCATAGTCATCCTAAGTTGCATGCGTAGAGATACTTCCTAGGAAAATGCATATCACATAATAGATAACTGTCCTCATCATTGGATAAGTTCATGTCCCGGTTTGTCACAATCATTGAACCTAGTCATTTTAGTCCCATCTAGTGGATCTTTTCATCTCAATAGTCTAGTTTGAAAAATTCACCTTGTCAACTGTCCTTGTCATACAATCAGGTTCCTTGGCCAAACACAAATCCTTGCATGCATTTATTCCATAGGTGGCAGGTTATACCCGTCTTAGACTCATTTATCATCATAATCTACTCGAGATTTTGCATATTTTCCATCCTATCATACGTCATCTTAGTATACGTCTTTTTAGAAATCATTTTAGTTACGTCATTTATTGTCAAAAAAAATAAAATCCAAAAACATAGACATAGGTCATATCGGTTTTTAGACATAGTCTGCATTACCCCATTTTGAGCAACTTTTTCATGGTCGAAACAAGGTCTAAAAAGAAACATAGAGCAATGAAAGACCCCAACAAATTCATCAATCCATTTGCAAACCAACCATCAGGAAGTAAACGACCACACAAACCTTTGATTGAAAAATACGTCACTAGAGACACACATGGGCAAATTTACATAGAAGACATAGACATAGCAGTGCAAGATCCTGAGTTTGCATCCTTCATCGATGAGTGTTTGGCAAATGATCCACAATGCTATCTAGCAAGGTTGCTAGTAGAAGGTGCCACACTACCACCAGGATTTGATAATCATACTTTGACAGCACAGTCTACTCAACCAACACAAACTGTGACATTAAGTGTGTCTATTCCCAAAATTACCGCAGCGATACCAACTAGTGTATCTACTCAGACATCATCAATTGTAAGCACAATCCCTTTCAACATAACACAAGGTTTACAATTTACTGCGAGGGAACCTTCCTCCAACCCCTTTGGCACCAACACAATTGGTAAGAGATCCAAAGTTGGCAGGAATATACCTATACCAAATCAAACCATTCAAATAGGAAGCATTCCTATACCGAATCAGACCATTTAGACAAGAAGCATCCCCATACCAAATCAGACCATTTAGACAGGAAATATCCCTATACCAAATCAAAACATTCTAACGGGATACATTCCCTAGCCAAATCACAACCCGTCACAACATATGGCATATCAGAACATCTACATTGATCCAATTAACACAAACACCACGTCCTTGACACAATTCAAAATCCTTCAAAACCAAATGCAAACTCTTCAACAACAGATGGATAACATGTCCATGTCAGGAAAACGAACTATCTTAGCACAAGTCCTATGTCCATGTTCATTCGACAAAGCACTCTATATGACACCTTTCCCCCATGGATACATTATACCAAATTTGCCTAAGTATAATGGGAGGAAGAATCCTTTAGAAAACATTAGAGAATTCTCAACGACATGCATGGACATATCATATGACCCCACATACTTGATGCGACTATTTCCACGAGCCCTCATAGGGATAGCGTTGGAATGGTTTTCTAAATTTCCATATGGTATATGATCCTGGGGTGAATTACCTGAGAAGTTTATCGAACATTTTGCATTTAGCATAGACAATGAAGTAACCATAGCAACCTTGTGCCACACGACACAAGAATATGGTGAGACATTCACCACTTTCTTCCAGAGATGGAGAAGTCTAGCTAGCCGCTGTCCAGTCGAAATGCCCAAAAAATAAAAGGTCACAATATTCCTCGAAAATATCAATCCAAAACTAAGAGGTGACTTATGGGTACACTGTTGCACTTCATTCCTGGCTTGGTACAAAAGGGGATCATCCTTGAAAAGGGCCTTATTGACAAAGTCAAAATAAAAGTACCAGGCAGGATCCCAATTGTCCAACATCCAAACGCACCGAATGATAGAAACAAATTCTGGTCTAGGAACAAGAATGTCATGAATGACAACATTGTTGATGCTAAACACATACATACTGGACTAGTTATCACACTTAGAGGATACAACCAAAATGCAGACATGATGAACAGTCTAGATCAAATGGCTAATTATGTCCAAAACTCGCAACAAAGACCTGAAAGGAGATTTCCTACACATGAATTTACACCTTTAGGACAACCAATCGAGGTAGTTTTCAAAGAATTGGTCAAACATAATCTCATCAAACCTTTGGAACCAAGAGACTATGATCCTGGACAATTCAAACCTTCATGGTGGGAGGATAACACTTTTTTTGACTATCATCAAACGAAAGGGCACAACCTCCAACAATGTCTCCAATTAAAGAATATCATTCAAGACTTTGTTGAAAACGGATCCATAGAGGTAAATGAGCAGAAAAATACTAAAAATAGTGATCATAGGGTCTTCACAGACCCATTACATGACCACACAAAAGGAAACACCTTTGGTTCGGGAACCAAGAACAATCCCTCTGCCAATTACGCAAACTCCAAGTATGACTATGGAAAAGGAAAGACCATATATAGGCTCTGAGCTGTAAACGAACATGTTGATACCATCATCATTAAGAAGCATCCAGAATGTAATGTGAACACACGCAGGACTAAAATAATTATTCCAGGTCCTTCTTCTGAACCACCTACACAGAGGTCCAAGTTTATATACAATCTCATCGATCAATTGAGCAAAACCCCCGCACAAATATCTATCTTGGAACTATTGACTTTGTCACCAGAACATCGAGCCATACTTGACAAAGAATTGCAGAACACAACTATTCCCACAAACTTGGATGTCAATCGCTTCAAATAAATGGTGGGATATTTGACCAACTCACATCATGCCACATTTTCCCAACAAGACTACTTAACTGAAAAGTCTAATCATAATGACCCATTACATCTTGAAGTCCTAGTCCATCAAACCAAAGTCAGATGAGTCTTGGTAGAAGGAGGAGCAGGTTTGAACCTATGTACCCTAAAATTGGTTAAGGCATTAGGATTCTCAGAAGACTGTCTAGACAATTCTAAGAGTATAGTCATCAAGGCTTATGATGATGAGGAAAGGTCATCCAAAGGAGTTGTCACACTCCCTATCAGAATTGGCCCAGCAATCATGAACACCAACTTCCAAGTCTTGGATCTCACCCTTCCATACAACTTGTTGTTAGGTAGACCTTGGATACACGCAATGAAAGCCATCCCTTCAACATACCACCAATGTCTTAAGTTCCCTTATAATGGCACCGAGATCATGATTGATGGTGATCCAAATCCTTTTCAATATTGTACAAGCCTAAGGGAAATTCCACAATGACAAGTACCTGTTAACCAAGAAGCTTCTTCATCCACTTTATCCCTATACGTTGACCCATCACGTCTCACTAAGTCCATTTCATTCAAACCACCATCATCCACTCCTAAAATCGAGATCCAAGACAAGGGTTGTGGCGAATATAATATAAAGGCATCATAGTGTGTAAGTCAACTGATTCCACCTAAGGCATATGGCCTACCCATGGCAGATAGAAGATAGTCAGTGATCACATTTCATGTCCCCCCTATAATGACTTTGACCAAATGGGGAGAGTTAAGTGAAGAAATTGTGGATCAAGGTGATTCCTGGTTGTATCAAGAAGAACATGAATACCCCTCCCTGTCTATTCAAATAGCTAAAGACCAGTATGGAAAAGGCTTTAAGAGAATGAAAAATGAAGGCTATGACAGGCACAATGGGTTAGGACTACATCAGAATGGAAGGACATAACCGATCACTATCTACCCACGACCGACATACTTAGGGCTAAGGTGTCAACCGCTTAGAATTGGGTTTCCTGGTACTTCATCATTGTTTCAAGAAGAATTGAGTGCTTGCGCATACATCGATATATCTCATAAACCACTTACCCCATTTTACAACAAACCTCTAGTTTATGATGAATCCCCTTACTCAAGCGATGGTGAATGGGATTCCCTTTCATCAACCAGTACCATGAACATAGATGCTCTATTTGGAGAATTGGACCCCAACGTGAAACCTGTACCCAAACCATCTAGTCCTCGTCCTAAGAAACACTTGTCCAAAGAAGAATGGCAAGAGAAATATTATTGGGAAACCCTTGATCATGCATCTTAGGCACCCGAAAAACCATCTTCTGATGAATCAACCCTCACTATAGTCCCACATCAGAGTATACCTACCCCTAGGAGGAAAAACAAGAAGGATTTGGTCCAAAACTTATGCAACCATGTCAACCATTCTATACTCACCTTGTCAGCAGCTACCTTTAAGAACTCCGATGATGACATGCCCCTTATATATCCTGAACTTAATGACTGGGATCAACAAGGTACACCTATCATAGATACATTCAAGAACGACGAAGCAATTGTTGAGTTCATGGGACTTAGAGAAGGCATACCAAGAGGGGATCATAAGGCAAGTTTTACCGTAGACTTGGACGACAAAGAATATTTTGGGGAGTCTATTTACACCTCTAGTTGCAAAAATGAGAATAAAAAGAACAAAGACAATAAAAATAAAAATGATGAGTCCCTAGGTGAAAACCGAAAGGCACCTTTGGACAAAGAAAAAGTCAAAATAAAGGACGTCTTTGAGGGAAAAAACCTCTCTGAGGCACCCAAGGATAGAGGTTTAAATATTCTCCCCGTTGAACAAGAAAAGTCACCGATGCTAGTAGAAGAGGTTGTTGTAGTCAACATAGGTACAAAAGAGAATCCTTGGATAGTATATTTTGTAGCTTCTTTAACAATGACAAAACAACATGAGTTTAAGGACTTCTTCAAAAAGAGACAAATAAGCTTTTCATGGTCATATGCTAACATGCCTGGGTTGGATCCAGACCTAATATTGCACCATTTACCATTACAGCCAGGTATTAAGCCAGTCAAACAGAAGCTAAGGAAAATGCATCCACAAATCGCTCTACTGGTGAAAGTAGAACTTAAGAAACTCTTGGATGTAGGATTCATAAGGACAATAGACTATGCAGATTGGATATCAAATCTTGTACCAATGACTAAACCAACTGGGGGCATTCATATTTGCATAGACTTTAGATACATCAATAAGGCATGTCTTAAGGATGACTTCCCTTTGTCGAATATCAACATGATAGTGGATCTTACAACAGGATACGAGATGTTATCCCTCATGGATGTTTTCTCTGGATATAACCAAATCAAAATCGCACCTGAAGACCAACACAAGATAGCTTTCACGTGTCAATGGGCATGTACTGTTGGAATGTTATGCCTTTTGGGCTTAAGAACGTAGGAGCTACCTATCTACAGGAAATGACTATGATTTTCCATGACTTTGTTCATACTCTCATGGAAGATTATGTAGATGAAATTATAGCTAAATCAGAAATAAGGGAAGATCATTTGAAGGTTTTAGACAAGATATTCCAGAGGCTAGAGAGTTACAATGTCAGGCTAAATCTGAAGAAGTGTGTCTTTGGAGTGAAATCAGGGAAACTGTTAGGGTATATCATCTCCAGAAGAGGCATTGAAGTAGATCCAAAGAAGGTAAGAGCTATCATAGAAATGCCTCCTCTAGTCAACATTGGTCAACTCAGAACCCTACAAGGAAGATTATAGTCCATTAGGCGTTTCATAGTACAACTGGCAGATAAAATACACCCATTTCAACACCTACTCAAGAAAGGAGTACCATTTGTGTGGACACCTAAATGTCAGGAAGCCTTCCAAAAAATCAAGGACTATTTTCTTACTCCACTAGTCTTAATGCCACCTACAGAGGGAAAACCATTGATACTATACATCTCAGCAACTCAGTTGGCATTAGGGTCTCTTCTCGCACAACACGATGATCAAGGTCATGAAAGAGCAGTCTATTACATCAGTCATACCTTAGTGGGCTATGAATTGAATTACAACAACATAGAACATGCCTGTCTTGCAGTAGTCTTTGCTACCCAAAAACTTCGACACTATATGCTCAATCGACAAACAATGTTAATTTCAAAGATTGATCCACTCAAATACCTCCTAAGTAACGCAGTTTTAACAGTCTGATTGGCTAAATGGGTTATGATACTTAACGAGTATGACATTCAGTATGTCAAGAGGAAGGCTATAAAAGGACAGGTGATTGCAGATCAGTTAGCTGATGCACCTATGAAGGTAGACCATCCCTTAGTGGTATATTTTCCTGATGAATTTCTCTTCAACATTGACATTAAAACCGAATGGAAACTGTACTTTGATGGGTCACATACAAATCATGGTTCAAGAGCCAGTATCTTATTTTTTACACCTCAAGGCGATACCATTCCTAAATCATTCAAGATTGCTTTCCCTTGTTTCGAACAATATAGCCGAATATGAAGCTTTAGTGACAGGGTTAAAAATGGCAGCTCAGTGGAAGATTAAGAGTCTACATGTTTTGGGCAACTCTAAACTGGTAATCCGGTAGGTAAATGATGATTATGACACTAAGGATGAGAAGCTTGCCCCTTACAAGTGTATGGATGATAGTTTCAAGCAGTATTTCAATGACATAATTTTTCAACAAATACCATGTATCCAGAATAGAGCTGTAGATGCTATGGCAACCGTGGGTTCCTTGTTGGATATTCCGAGTAACATGCCTAAGTTCGAGTTCCTAGTTGAATAGTTGTTGGTCCCTGCTTATGATGTTCCCAATACTGCGATAGTGTGTACCATTTTTTGTCCTACATCTCCTTGGTATAAAGACATATTCGACTATCTCACTGACCAAACCTTACCTCAAGACTTGTCCAATAACCAACGTCGCACCTTCATTCGAAAGTCAACTAATTATACCATCATCGGAGATACCCTGTATAGATCTACCTTAGATAACACCCTAATGAGATGTCTCAATGCTAAAGAAGCACAAACAACTTTGCGAGCAGTGCATGAGGGTATATGCGGATCCCATTCGAGTGGTCCTACTTTAGCCCATAAGATTATGAGACTAGGTTATTATTGGCCTACAATGGAGAAAGACTCATATATCTTTGTAAAGACATGTAGAAAGTGTCAAATACATGGAGATTTGATAAGAGCACCAACGCAAGAGCTTTGTCCAATTACTTCACCATGGCCCTTTGCCCAATGGGGACTTGACCTCATAGGTAAGATACACCCTCTATCATCCAAAGACCATAAATTCATCATTACCGCCACCGAATACTTCACCAAATGGATTGAAGCTATTCCCATGACCTACATCACCGGTACACAAATATCTAAGTTTATCCTAAACTATATCATTTGTCGGTATGGTGTACCCCAATCCATAATCACGGACAATGGTCGCCCATTCAAGAACCAAAAAGTACGCCATTTATGTGAAGAATTCCACATCAAGCATCATTTTTCCACCCCATATTACCCACAAGGTAATGGCCAAGCTGAGGCATCTAATAAGACCATTGTTAGAATCCTTAAGAAGACTGTCAATGACGTTGGTCGTGACTAGCACCTACAACTTAATCCTGCCTTATGGGCTTACCGTACAAGCATCTATACTCCCACTGGCGCCACTCCATATTCCCTAGTATTCGGATCTGAAGCCATCTTACCTATTGAGGTTGAGATACCTTCCCTGCGGGTATCCTTGAAGGGTCACATTGACGATGAAGAATACCGTGTATCTAGGTTACAAGAGGTAGAGTTACTGGATGAACAAAGACAAAAAGCACTAGATCATTTGCAAGCATATCAGAATCGCCTTCGACGTAGCTACAATAGGAAAGTCCTCAATAGACACTTTGACATTGGTGACCTGGTGTTAATGGAGAATCCTAAGAATCAAGTTGAACGTGAAAAGCCAGGAAAGTTTGAACCTAACTGGTTAGGACCTTATATTGTCACAAAAGCCTTTGGGTCAAGAGCATACCAACTCTCTACTCCTGAAGGGGAGCCACTTTTGTCACCTATCAACAGTGTTCATCTAAAGAGGTTCTATGCTTAGCTTCTGAGAATTTATGTCTTAATCTAGAAAAATATAAAAAATTGAAAAAAAAAAAATGGTTACCTTGATGAAAACCGGCAAGCGGGCATCTTTACACCAAAAATTTGAGAAAATCAAAAAGTAAAGAGATAAAAATCTGTCAATGGTGAAAACCTTTGGTGTGCTATGGATAAGTACCATGAAAAGACAACAGTCAAAACTCTTCCATCTACCATCATTCCAATCAGACTCTTTCATCATCCATCACTCATAATAAGTGGTTGTCCTACCCATTGCTTGGAATGATTGACATCTAAATGTCCATTATCACATTCCACTCCATCTTGCAAGTCTTATTCTCGACTGGGGGAAAATCCTTGTTTTGTGCCCTAACACCTTGTACATAATGTCACACCATCAGAAAATGTCCTGAAAAATTAAAAAAACATTAGAAAACTTCAAAAATCCAAAAAAATCAAAACATGTCAGAAAATCCCAAAAACAACGTCAATCATGTCAATTCATCATGCCAAGTCAATCATGTCAAGTCATTCATGTTAAGTCAGTCGCATACATAGTCAAACTACATTGCCTCTATGACTGGGACGTAGGCAAGGCCATCAATTGATGTGCCCCCGAGGCATTAGGTCTGTCATTCTAGGTTTGCCATGTATCACACACATTAAATCATGACTCTTTATACATCCAAATTCATTGGTCGTGTCGAACTACGAGGTCACTGCGTGTACAACGTAGGCAAGGCTAATCAATTGATGAGCTCCCGAGACCACAATAGGTTAGTCCAATAGGGTTCATTCACATTCACTATCACACATGTTGCATATCATTAGTTGTAGGTCAGTACTTTAGGGTATCATCTCATGTCAAACACTATCTACACACACACTTTTAATTAGTCAATGAATCAAAACAAGCCATGCACCAACAAGGCAAAACATCTCAAATAGTCATCAAGTCAACATCAAACACATTGTCAAAGCGATCAACCTATGTCTTAAGAGAGATATGTCTTTCTTATCAATAGACGTCATCAAATTGTCATAGTCTCATGTGGCTTGTCACTTCAACGTCATCAGACTCCAATGTCTTATATGACATGTGTCTTTTTGAAACCAGGCTTTATCATTCCTTATACAGAAGTCACCAAGTCGAAACTAGACTCAACGTCTTATGCGGTATGTGTCATTCTCTCACATTATGCTATGTCAAACATCAAACAATCAAACAATCCCACAAGATCAAGTTTTGGCGAATACTTTTATTTGGCTTTATGACTTTATATCTTATTTTGTCTTATCTTTTTATCAATTTGTGCAAGATCCTATTACTAGCTTTCTCAAGGATGTCCCTTGAAGGATTTAGAGAAGCAACGATGTCTCAGGACTCTTTTTCTTTGGCTGTTGTCTATCAACTGTCTTTTTAACATTGGTTTTTGAGTCATGTTACTAGTTTCCTCAAGGATTTAGAGGAGCAATGACATCTCATGACCCGTCTTTTATTTGCCTGTTGTTTGTGGTTTGTTGAGACAAAACGATTGGGGCATCTTGTCCTTAGTCCGAGTTAAGAAACTCCTTGTCTACGACTATCTATTTTTCGTAGATGGATGACTTTGTACACTATGGTCTATCTCATATCATAGTGTATATTATCCATTTGTGTCATGTCCCACCCAATGATGATAAAAAGAAAGCATAGCATATTTGGCACAATATCGACGATCATATTTTTCTCAATCAATAACCATTCTTTTTCAATACTAACTTTTTGAATTATCCATGCTAACATTTCTTCTTTTCTGCATCTTCACCACCATTATCTATCCATTTCGAGAGCACACTCATGTTCTTCAAACCCACCTATCCTCTCGAGGGGGCATACCACTACCTCCTCGTCATTATTCCTTTCACTGGGGCATACCCTAACCTGTTTCATGTTGGGGCACGATCGAGGCATATTTTTCTTTGACACAACGCTGAAGCAACATTGTATCAAAGAGGGGCAAATTGTAGATACCGAAAAATTGGTCTAGGCCCGCGAACACCACTTTCGACATTAATTTTCTATAGTCCATGGTCATGATTAAATAATGTTTATTATTTAATTAAACTTTCTAACACATATTTCCTCTATTAATTAAATACCCCTTTTTAATTAATTCATAAATAACCTTTATCTCAACTTGATTAATTAAATAAATCATATTTGTTTAATTATGTCCATAACTAATTAATTCTTCCTTCTTAATTAAATAATTTATTATTATTTAATTACCCCCTTTGTCATATGTCAACTATAATTAAATATCTTTATTTAATTATTCAATTTAACCCCTTTATCTATAATTAAATATTTATTATTTAACTATTCAATACCACCTTTACAACAGTCAAATTAAATAAATGATCTTTATTTATTTAATTAAATCTTTCATTTTTCGAATGTTGAATTAAATTAATATTTAATTCATATTTATTTATTTATGTCACATTCTTCTGCCAATTAGTTATTTAATCATTCACTCACCTTCTAAACTCAAGATCTATTTTTAGTTCACCAGTTATCTCCGAATTCAACATCTGATTGTCTCTGCTAGAGGACTCTCTGTCACAATTAGTCAGTTAACTAGTTCCAACTCATATGCATGATGTGTTTATTAATTAAATATCTTTATTTAATTAATTAACTCATGTTTGCATTCAAATGCATTATTCTTCAACTTCTAACTTTGTCTTTGACATTCAAAGTCTATTTCTTCTATTTTTGAAGACTCTTAACTGAAGATTAAGATCTTGAACTCATGTTCTAACTCACGTTCTAACTTAGTCTCTATCTCCAGTCTTTCTTGAACTCGTGTTCTAACTCACATTCTATCTAACACGGAACTCACATCGCATGACATTCATCAATCTCATCCGTTGATCTCTCTTTCAATCTGAGTCGATCGTTCGAAAACCCACAATCTATAAAATGGCCTGTCATTATCATTATTCCTCCTCTCGAAATCATTACGCTTTTGAGAAGAGACAAATCTTTGATATTTTTCTTAGACACTCGACGAAGTTATGCTTGCATTCAAACACATAAATCTAAGGGCAAGAATACTGAAAAGGAAAAATGGAGAAGAACAATCAAGATAATTTGAAGGGGTGAATGCATATTCAGTGAGAGCTTTCCATTAACTTTTTTAGTTTATTTCCTCGTTCTTTGTTGTTTGATTTTCGATTAGGATTAACATTGTTATTCTAGTTGTAGATCATCCATCTCATCACATTTACTACCTCCTCGTCATTCTCCCTTTCACTGGGGCATACCCTAACCTGGTTCATGCTGGGGCACGATCGGGGCATATTTTTCTTTGACACAATGCTGAAACAACATTGTATCAAAGAGGGGCAAACAGTAGATACCGAAAAATTGGTCTAGGCCTGTGAACACCACTTTCGACATAATTTTCTATATTCCATGGTCGTGATTAAATAATGTTTATTATTTAATTAACCTTTCTAACACATATTTCCTCTATTAATTAAATACCCTTTTTTAATTAATTCATAAATAACCTTTATCTCAACTTGATTAATTAAATAAATCATATTTGTTTAATTATGTCCATAACTAATTAATTCTTCCTTCTTAATTAAATAATTTATTATTTAATTACCCCCTTTGTCATATGTCAACTATAATTAAATATCTTTATTTAATTATTCAATTTAACCCCTTTATCTATAATTAAATATTTATTATTTAACTATTCAATACCACCTTTATAACAGTCAAATTAAATAAATGATCTTTATTTATTTAATTAAATCTTTCATTTTTCGAATGTTGAATTAAATTAATATTTAATTCATATTTATTTATTTATGTCACATTCTTCTGCCAATTAGTTATTTAATCATTCACTCACCTTCTAAACTCAAGATCTATTTTTAGTTCACCAGTTATCTCCGAATTCAACATCTGATTGTCTCTGCTAGAGGACTCTCTGTCACAATTAGTCAGTTAACTAGTTCCAACTCATATGCATGATGTGTTTAGTAATTACATATCTTTATTTAATTAATTAACTCATGTTTGCATTCGAATGCATTATTCTTCAACTTCTAACTTTGTTTTTGACATTCAAAGTCTATTTCTTCTATTTTCGAAGATTCTTAACTAAAGATTAGGATCTTGAACTCATGCTCTAACTCGCGTTCTAACTTAGTCTCTATCTTCAGTCTTTCTTGAACTCGTGTTCTAACTCACGTTCTATCTGACACAGAACTCACCTCGCATGACATTCATCAATCTCATCCGTCGATCTCTCTTTCAATCTGAGTCGATCATTCGAAAACCCACAATCTATAAAATGGCATGTCATTATCATTATTCCTCCTCCCGAAATTATTACTCCCAAAATCATTACGCTTTTGAGAAGAGACAAATCTTTGATATTTTTCTTAGACACTCAGTGAAGTTATGCTTGCATTCAAACACATAAATCTGAGGGCAAGAATACTGAAAAGGCAAAATGGAGAAGAA
Organism: Sequoiadendron giganteum; assembly: GCA_007115665.2. NCBI lineage: Eukaryota > Viridiplantae > Streptophyta > Pinopsida > Cupressales > Cupressaceae > Sequoiadendron > Sequoiadendron giganteum. Next base: position 378,671,027 of record CM021105.1, read on the forward strand.
CAATCAAGATAATTCGAAGGGGTGAATGCATATTCGGTGAGAGCTTTCCATTAATTTGTTTAGTTTGTTTAGTTTATTTCCTCAGTCTTTGTTGTTTGATTTTAGATTATTATTTGGATTAGGATTAACATTGTTATTCTAGTTGTTGATAATCCATCTCATCACATTTGAAGATCATCTTTTAATCTAATGTTACATATACATTATAGCTAGGAATAACCTATAAATTACATTTCTTTAGTTGAAAATTTTTGTGCATATGGAAATATAATGGAATTTTGGGTAATATTCACTATTTAACCCATAAGTATATGTAGTCATTATGGGGTTTTGGTTTTCCTAGTCTATATAAAGGTTTTCATTGTATTTCAAAGGTGTTTTGGAATTTTTTAAATCATCTCTTTATAATAATCATTGTGTCCTAACCTTAGTTTGAAATCTCACCAAAATCATCGTAACAAAGGATAGACATTAAGTGTTCCCTTGTTATATTTAGTGGATAATTATTTTTATCCTTTTGCTATAATTTGCATAGTCCAAAAATTATCATAGTAGTTATATTTGAGGATAGAAGTTATAATATATTTTTTAATCATTGTAAATATGGTATTGTTATAGGATTTATTTTTATTGCTTTCCAGATAAAATTTATTTGCAGGTCATATGCATGATTCAAGCACTAATTTAGTTAGATAAAATTTTATAATTTTGGGTTGGAGGAATTTTCTCATTCTTATGCTCAATGTGCAATTAATGTCCAAATATTTGAATGTTGGCCTACAATTCTTTAGTATAAAATTTATGATTTACACCTTCAAACTATTGCTTCAAGATTATCTTATTTTCTCAATGGAAATGTTTTCTTTTCATCTAAAAAAATGGTAATTTAGAATATGTGGGTGAATTAAAAAGGTGGCAATAAATCTCCTTTGTCCATTGTTAGAGATCTTTGAATTTCTTTGTATTTTAGAGACGATGGTGTGTTATGAGCAATTTCTCTCAAATTATTATATACCATTTCCAAATTCCAACATGGCATCTAGTGTGAGCAATTCTAACATGGGTGTACACTCATAGTTTTTCTATATTATACATCTTCCTTTTGCGCCAACCCACCTTCTCTTTGGTTTTTGTTACCATGTTCATTTTTTGAATGTATAATTAATAACATTTCCATGTCCTTAAACAAAAAAATATATATATGTTGTAGGGGAAGTATGGTTTGTTATAAGATCACTAATAAATGTTGATCATTCATTTCCCATATTCTATTTTTGTTTAATTATTACATAATGTTGATTGGTAATGTATTTTTTGTGTTCTTGACTTCAATACCTTGTTCAAATTAAAGTACTTCAAAAATAAAATAGAGATAATACTTGTTGAAGATAATGTGAGTTCAATATATTTTTATACATAGAAAGTGTGGTAGTTGGTAGTGGACATAGTGATATAGCTACTTAGTCAAATTTAGATTTCTTGGACACAATAGCCAATCAAAGAACCCTCCTTGATAATTTCAAGTGCTTTGTCTTTTTCTTACTAATATAATGACCACAATTTAAGTCATGGTAGTCAATTATTTTAGTCATGGTAGTCACAATCAACTACTAATAAAAATGATGTGGAATTTTACAATTCATAAATCTCAAGGTCTAACACTTGAAAAAACATTAATTGATATTGGAGATATTGATCTTTAGGATCTCAAATGTTGGGAATAGGATTCCATTTAATTGCAATCCTAAACATATTTCATGTATCTTCTAAGTCCTTGGAAAGTGTTCTCCAACACTAGAATTAGAAAGAGATTAAATTCAAATAAAATGAACATGTAAATTGACATTTGTAATTATTCCTCAATAATAGGAACATGTGGGGGCGTCCAAGAAGAGTTCTTAAATAATAAGAGCACATGGGGCACCCACATGGAAGGTGGAACCCACCTTGTTTCAGTTAACTATTTGGAGGATTAGTAACACTTCAATAATGCATTTCTTGTTCCTACAAAATAGGAATCGATATTTACACGAGTGGAGTGGCACTATCAGTTTAGTATCAATTTAGTATCAATTCAGTTTAGTTCAGTTATCTTCAGTTGCATGTAGTCATCTTGAGTTGCATGCTAGTTGACTTGAGTTGCATGTAGTTATTTTGAGTTGTGTGCTAGTTGACTTGAGTTGCATGTTAGTTGACTTGAGTTGCATGACTAATAACTTCAGTTGCATGACAAATAACAGGTGGATACTTTTAGTTAAGTGGGGATGATCAATCATGCATGTTTGCATGAATTGGTGGAGAGATATGTTTTAGTTAACTAAGATTGACTTAGACCCACCTTAGGCACCCAAGTTAGCATCTTTCAGTTAACACCTTTTGCATGAAAAAATATTTACAAGGTTCAATTAAGTGGGCCCATTTTTGGGTGCCAACTTTGAGGTGAAGCTTCCAAGATATCTTCTTATCCAGAGTTCAATTAAGTGTTCAATTTGGGATGTCTAAATTGAGGAGACTTTGGTTTTGGCTTCAAGTTACATTATGAAACTCTACTTGCACAATTTGGGCGTAGATATTTGTGAGGAGAGCTTATCTCTTGTATTGATAACTCTTATGTGAGTTTACATGCTCAGGATTATCTATAAATTGTAGCAAGTGTATGAGAGTTTAACGTGAGTTCAATGAGAGTCAAAGAGAGTTTATTGAAGGTTGTGAAGAAGGATTATTGAAGGCATGGAAGCATATCAATCAAGGATTGATACAGTATTATTGTAATCTTGTTCTAAGGTTAAATAATACAAGCACTATTTATTCTAGTGGTGGATTTTTTTTACCGAAAGGGTTTTTCCACATATATGTCGTGTCACTTCTATCTTCTGTCTCTTTCTACAATTGGTAAAATTGATCTAAACAAGATCAATCATACAAAAAGAATTGAAACAAAGAACACTTAATTAGATCTACAATATGATAGTTGTACAAGTTTTAAGCTAAATTTTCACCTTCATTTTCAATAATGTCCATTACAACCCCACGGGTTTAACATTTGGTAGGTTTACATATCTTCTTGAGTGTTTGCAACCTATGATTTGCCCTTATGCAAGACAGTGCATATGTCTCCCTTTGGAGGAACAAGGGGTTTCATCTACACACACCTTTACTAGATAATTTAATCAACAATGCACTAAACATCTACCACTATATAGTGTGTAAAATTGCTTCCATTATTGTAAAAAAGGAACATTTTTTTTTTTGTGATTTTCAAATTAATTAAGAATTACACTCATTATAAATACTTGTTGGCGTGCCTATTACACATTGAGTGCAATTGTCAATGTAGAAAATAGTTGAAAAAATATATTTAGTACTGCAACATTAAATGCTTGTGTAGATACTCAAACAAAGGAACTTGAACCCATTTGACTTTTATATATTTTCGAATAAAATAAATTATATAAAATATATTTTATAATTAATTAGAAAACTATTTTTATTTTTTATCAAAGACATATTTTATAAAATTATCTTTTATTGCAACCACACCATCTTTTATTTTATACATTTAAATTTCTAAAATATAATTACAGATGCATATGTATTGATGAAATTGATGCCTCAATAATTTATACTAATAAAAAAAATTCCCAACAACTATTTCCTTAAATATAACTGAATCTAAAAGATGGATTCTCTCCCTAAGTAACTCTCTAGACTTTTCTTCCAACTAAAATATATTAAACTGGATCTCGAAGATGGATTCTCTCCCTAAGTAACTCTGAAGACTTTTCTTCTACTAATTCGTTAAATATATTTAACTGGATCTGGAAGCTGGGTTCCCTTCCTAAGTAACTTTGAAGACTTTGTGGGGAACAAGTGTGATAAAGGCATTTTCCAAGTACTTCTATGCAATTTTGAGTTTGTTTAGAAGCCACAATTAACGTATTGAATCTGCAGCTTCGAACAATGGCAGTCAATCTCTTTGGCGGTTGCTTCGACCTGTTGACAAGCATGCTCAAAAGACTCTTTCGATTTCCTGAAGAGGAGACAATCACAGGCTTTGTTGTTCTCCGAAAGAAAAATGTCTTCGACCTGAACAATGTCCACGCAGGAGAAAAAGTCTCTCTGCAGCTTATCAGCGCCACTTCTATGGATCCAAGTTAGACCCTTTTCTTCTCCTTGTTTCTTTCATCTTCTAATTTGATTGGTGACAAGTTAAAGTCTTCATAACTGCAATGTAATTCTCTTGAAACTAAATGTGACAGGCAATGGAAGTGGAAAACTTGGGGAGGTAGCATTTATTCAGAGATGGATATCTACCGAGGAGCACATCGTCAGGGGGGAGAACAAATACCGGGTTGATTTCAAGTGGGACTCAAGCTTTGGGACTCCTGGAGCCTTCCTCATAAGGAATTTACATGACCATGAGTTTTTTCTTGAGTCTTTCACAGTTGAAATTCCTGAACAAGGCAATGTCCATTTCGTCTGCAACTCTTGGGTTTACCCTGTTAGTAAATACAAGACAGATCGGATATTCTTCTCAAATAAGGTATGCCTAAAACGTGTGTGTTTATATTCAGTTTTCAAAATACTGATAAACATTTCCAGAGAGAGACAGCATTTCTGGAAGACAGAAAAACGGTCAATTATCTGTTATTTGTATATTTTCTGCTTAATCTTTGACTTCTGCTCCATTTTCTACAGCTTTGAATGCAATTCCTGCTGTTGACACATTCCTGTAAAAGTATACTGTAGATTGCTCCTGCTCATTGCTACCACTGTCATGCAGGTTTATTGGGCTTCTTTTTCTCCACACCACATCTTTTGTACTTGAAGAACTAAGGAACAGGAAACTTTGTGCCAATATCTAATTAGATAGGCTAATTCCTGTCGAGTAGGTAGAGGTGAGACTGTGGACTGTGGGGCCTTTACAGTTTACCAGTGGGGCTGATTAGTCCTGCATTTCGGTGCAATCCCTTAGGACCGTTACTTGTATCATGTGGGTATCTGCTGTTGGATATCTGGTGAACCCAAGTTTTGAAGTTAGCTAGCTCCAGCTTTGTCTTGAGTCTCACCAGTTCTAAATAAAAATGTCTATTGTGGGGTGGACAAGTTTAAATAGTACACTCTAAGCTTTGACTTGTTTAGGTGGTTCATCTGAAATTACACTAGCTTCTTCAATAGAATCCACCTACACTAGCTTTTTCAATAGAGTCCACCTATTAATGTGATGAACCACTTAAACAAGTCAAAACTTAGAATGTGTTTGTTTAAGCCAAAATCTGTACCACTAGAATGATGTGTAAGGAGCTTATCATCATCATTGTTTTATGATTCAAGGTGTTCACTCTCTTAACAAGTCAAAACTTAGAATGTGTTGTTTAATCCAAAATCTGTACTACCAGACTGATGTGTAAGAAGCTTATCATCATCACTGTTTTATGATTGACGGGGTTCACTCTCTTAACAAATCAAAACTTAGAATGTGTTGTTTAAGCCAAAATCTGTACTACTAGACACCAGACGACATTTTTCGTTTTTAAATACAGCCCAATCGGTTTATGCACCCTCTTAATACTGTAATAAGCCAATAAGCCAATCTAGAGCAAAAATGGACTCTGTTTTCTTTTGATTTGAAGAAAACAACGAACTTTAATGTCCTTTACCCTAGTCTTCAGTTGTCATCTATACGCAATTGGCATATCCAACTAGCTATTTCCTAATGAAATAGTAATATGGAAGGATTTATTGTTGTTTAAGTTTAAAGAAAATTGTGATTTTTTTATAGGACTTTATTTAGGTATTATGAGATTTAAAGATATAGCTCTATTCATTAGAGATCAACTCTTTAAAATCACTAACTGCGGTACTGCAATTACAGAGCTATCTACCGGAGGATACACCTCGGACCCTCGTAGACCTGAGAAATAAAGAACTTGAAATCTTAAGAGGAGATGGAACAGGAAAGAGGGAAGAGTGGGACAGAGTTTATGATTACGATGTTTATAATGACCTTGGCGATCCAGACAAAGGCGAGGACTATAAACGCCGGATACTGGGAGGATCTACAGAATTCCCATACCCTCGTAGGGGTAGAACCGGTCGTCATCACAATAAAAGTGGTTCGTACTTCGCTCTAAATTTTACATATTAGCCTTCGTTATCTGAAGAAGCTGATATTACTGATCTGGTGATAATTGACAGATCCGGCTACAGAAAGCAGATTATCTCCACTGAACCTAGACATATATGTCCCTCGAGATGAAAGGTTTGGGCCGCTCAAAATGTCTGATCTCTTAGCCTATGGACTAAAGAGTCTGGTCCAGTCTGTAGTACCTGGAGTCAAGGCACTGGTTGACCCCACTAATGACTTCCACTCATTTGAAGATGTCAAGAAGCTGTACAGAGATGGAATACAGGAGCCTGCACACAATGGCAATTCTCTGGAGCTAATCAAGGAATTTTTCAAAACAGATAGCGAGAGATTGCTCGAGTATCCTAAGCCACAGGTCATAGCCGGTGAGTTACGTTTTCTCACTTGTCATTATTTTGTATTCAAAAACAAGAAGACATAATTTGCAGGGAAAATTTGTTCGATACAGCTGACGAATTCGCATGGAGAAGAGATGAAGAATTTGCTCGGCAGATGCTCTCTGGTGTCAACCCTCTGCATATAAGGCGTCTCCAAGTAATTAACGTTCTTAAAATTGCTAGTTTGAGTTATGCTTCTGATACTTTGCTTATGGATAATTCATTTGCTGGATCCCAAATGTAGATGTAAAAAATTGTCTGCAGAGTTTTATTTAAAGCTTTTCAAGTACAAGAGATATTATGTGCTACTCTTTTAGGGAGCTAATTTGGCACAATCGCCTAAGTTAGGAGTTATTTTTCTTGTATTTTCCTGTAAAGGTCATTGGATACAGTCGGTCTCATGCCTGTTATAGTTGGACATAGATAATCTTTAGTTCTTTGCATGTTTTCCTGTATAATCTTTTTTTTCTCTGTACGATTTCCTATGTATGTATTAAGAATAGCCGAAAGTAGGTCAAATAACTCTTGTACGGGACGGTGTACATGCATTCCAAGCTCTGGGGAATGAATCTACTCCTTACACTGTTGATTTATTTGAGCCATAATGTTGTATTGGTGAGGTGCACTGTCCGACATGGTCTGACATATCAACCTTACACTTTACAGAGTTTTCCGCAAGTAAGCTCTATCGGTGCTGCACATATAGAAAAGAACCTTGAAGGCCTTACAGTGGAGAAGGTATACTTTTTCTCTGTTTAAATGTGCAGATGATTGGTTAGTTTGTCATTCTCTTAAGATGTTTTATAATAATTATATATTGTGTATGTGCTTAAAATTTCTTAGGCCATTGAAAAAAACAAACTGTTCATTTTGGATCATCACGACACCTTCATGCCATATCTCGACCGGATAAATGCTCTGTCCTCAAAGGCCTATGCTTCTCGCACAATTCTGTTCCTCTGCAATGATGACACGTTGAAGCCAGTTGCCATAGAACTGAGTCTGCCGTCAGGGTGGAGAAGGGTGTTTACTCCTGCAGACGAAGGGGTATATGGAGCACTGTGGCAGCTCGCTAAAGCGCATGTCACAGTTAACGATTCTGGATACCACGAATTGATCAGCCACTGGTAAATAATTTTTGGTTTTTTTGAAATCTCAAGGAGCATAAAAAGTTATATCAATATTACAAAAGGATTACTTAGCAGGTCTCTTGGGCCTTGGCAAGAGACATTGTTTCGACATCTTTGTTTATAGTTCATAGTCCTGGGTTTTCAGTATTTTGTTGACAATCTCAGTCATTGAAGAAGAGATCGAAAATCATGATTTGGGGTCTTGTTGTTTTCGGCTTTCAGGCTGAGGACACACGCAGTCATGGAACCATTTGTAATCGCCACAAACAGAAACCTCAGCACCCTGCATCCCCTTCACAAGCTACTAAGCCCTCACTGTCGTGATACAATGAACATCAATGCTCTGGCTCGCCATACTCTTATAAATGCGGGAGGATTAATTGAAAGAACGGTGTTCCCACAGAAGTATGCCATGGAAATGTCTGCTGTAGTTTACAAAAACTGGAGATTTGACGAAGAAGGCTTACCTGCTGATCTTCTTAAAAGGTACTAAGTTACTAGCCAAGGTTGCGTATTTTGGTTCCTCTGAAATGTAATGTATTTGAATATACTGACCTCCAGAATTTGGGACTGGACAGGGGAATGGCAATTGTAGATGAATCAATGCCCCATGGGTTGAGGCTTATGATCCAAGACTATCCTTATGCTGTGGACGGATTAGAGATATGGTCTGCAATAGAATCATGGGTTCGGAAATATGTGTGCATCTACTACACCGATGAACTTGTAAGAGATGACACAGAGCTTCAGGCATGGTGGCATGAAATCCAAAATGTTGGTCATGGAGACAAAAAGGAGGAGACATGGTGGTACAAGATGGACACTGTGGCAGAGCTTGAAAAGGCATTAACAACAATCATATGGGTGGCTTCAGCTCTTCATGCAGCAACCAATTTTGGGCAGTATGCTTATTCTGGGTACATGCCCAATAGGCCTGCTGTAAGCAGAATGCTTATCCCCGAGGAAGGATCGGACGAGTTTTCAGAGCTTAGCAATGATCCAGAATTGGTTTTCTTGAAAACTGTCTCCAGTCAGTTTCAAACTACTCTGGGCATTGGGCTGATAGAGGCATTGTCTAGACATTCCAGAGACGAAGTGTACCTGGGGCAGAGAGAACCAGGAGATTGGATTGATGATAAGCGCGTAATGGAGGCTTTTGAGAGCTTTAGCAAGGAGTTGAAACAAATCGAGCACAAGATAACGGAGAGGAATGAAGATAAAAGACTGAAGAATAGGTCAGGGCTTGCAAAGGTGCCATATACGTTGCTGTATCCAAGCACTTCGGATCACAGTAAGCAAGGGGGATTAACTGGCCGAGGAATTCCAAACAGCATCTCCATTTAACAGACCATCTCTTTCTAGAATAAATTGTGTTTTGTTGCAGTGATTAGGCATGTAAATACTTTCTTCAGCATTTCACTTTCTGCTGTTATCAGAGTGTTCCAATTTATAATGTGAGACAGCTTCTGACATCTTAACCTTTCCACCTCTGCAAATACTTAACCCATTTATGTGTCTGGGAAAAGCCCTCTTTTAAGAAGAAAGGAGATGAAATTATTAATTTTGTAAAGAGCCAAGAATATATCCAAAAGATGTGGCGGTGAAATGCCTTACGTTTCATAGAATATAGTTGCTAGGTACAAAAATTAGTGCGTAAAAGTTTAAGTTATATATAGTCTAGAATGGGTCAAATATAAGTCCTTCAAAATTGATTATGTGTGTATCTAGCGTGTTCTAATAGTTGTGAGGGTTCTTGTTATATTTTTGTCCATTAACAGAACATGTAGAGACTAATATTTGAACATTAAAATATTAAGTTTTATATATTTGTGTGTTAATAACTGAAATATGATTAATCATTTTAAATCTATTTTATATATATCATTGAATTATTATTATTTCAACAACTAACCATTAAGTAATATTAAAATAAGAAACCATTGTCATTAATTACATATTGAATATAGAACCAAATAAAATGATTTCTAAAACAACTTCAAATTACTTTTGAAAATGTAAAAGAACTCATATAAATTATTATATTCCAATTGTATAATTTTACAATATATTGGTTCAAACACCTGAACCAAATATTCAAATCATTACATGATGTATAATAAATAAGTTAAACTGTTCAACTTTCAGTTCCCAACATGGCATCAATAAAATAATGTATTTCCTCTCATTCATCCCATCCCTCGTAAATTCTAAGGTGTACATTCCTAGCCTTCAGACTTCAGTCGCCTAGCTTGTAGACTTCAACCGCCTAGCTTGCAGACTTCAACCGCCTAGCTTGTAGACTTTAGCCACCCAATTTCTTGTACCTACAAATAGGAAATACACAGATTTGAGGCTCACCATTCAAATGAAATCAAGCAATCAAGATGCGAAGATTTAAAATTGCCTCCATCAATCTACCCCATCACCTCTTTGTCCAATTAAAATGCAGGATTTCAAATCCATGGATCGAACTATTTTTAAAAATCTAGAAGGATAAAAATAAGGATAAAAATATGGAGGAAAGAAAACTATAAGAATAACATACGATGCAAGAAAGTCATTTACATTTTCACTACAGACAATTCAGACCTGTCCACCATATCAGACGAGACACTCCTACAATTTTCAACAATTGCTTCTTCTCTGCAAATTTATCAAACTACACAAACCATTTTCTGCTATTTTTTGTCAAGGTATTTTTTTTTCCTTCAATGTATTTTAACACAATTTTGTAATTCATTGTTTTTTCTTTCAATATATTTTAACACAATTTTACAATTCATTCCTTTCGTTGCAAGAACTGAATAGTTACAGGCTATGATCACATATTGTTTTTCTGAAGCTATGATTTAGCTCCCTATGTAAATAATTATGAAATGTTGTTTCAGAACTGAATCGACATGTAAATTAGGTTCTTCCATGGTATTTAGGTTCTTACTTGATAAATAAGCTCTTTTCAATTTTGATTACTAAATAGCATTTTCCTCCTCAAATTTTGGATTCTATTAGCGATTTTAGGACATTCCAATGGATTATATATATATATATATATATATATATATATATATATATATATTGACCACCATTTTAGTTCCAATTTTGATTGAATGATATTTTTCTCAAAATATAGATTCAAGGTTTAAAGGTTTATATATATGTATATTAAAATACATTTGTATATATAAACATACACACACATGTTCCTTCAATTATTTATTTTGTTTGTTAAAATGTTCTATGGTAATTTTCTTAAGCCTTGATTATTAGATATGCCATTTTTTTGTATTGTGGATTACAATGTAAATCTATCTTATAACCTTATTCCATTCTTCCAACAACCAAATGGTGTGTAACTGGTGTATGGGAGCTAAATTGCAAAATCTTGTACTAGTCTAAGATACATTTTTAAGCTAAAAGTTATGCTTTTGCTCTTGTTCCTATATTTGGTTACAATCTTGTTTTCTATTTAGTAGTGCCTTCTTATTTCTCATGCGTTGTCTTTTCTAATTTAGGTTGCATTATAACTAGTAAATTGTAAGAAACAGGCACTATGACTCAATTTCATACTTCTATAAAAATGAAAGTCTTACACACAACTTCAGTCTTTTATTTATTCTGAAATCATTAAAGATTGGTGAGTTTTTTTGTAGTAATTGTGAAAAGAGGTTAACTGAAAGTCCTTTTAAAAAGGTCCTGGTTAGTCGTTTGAACCATCTATCATGACTTTCTGATAAAATAACTAAAAGTAAACATGTTTCTTAGTCACCGTCGGTTTCTAATATGACAAGATGTATCTCATCAAGAGATTGTTTTTATTTGTAATGTGATTTTCAATCAAGTGAGGCATCAATTTTTGAACAACCTAAGTTTTTGATAGAGGAAAAAACGGGTTTTACAGGGACCCAAAACCATAGAGTTTACAAGCCAAAATAAAATAAACTATCAGAGAACCCATAGACAGGAAGGTTGTGAAGGAAAGCAGCCACAAACCAAAAGACAACAAAAAGACAACAAGAAGCCAACAACAGAAAACACAACCAAAATTAACTAAGAGACTTTTCAGGTTAGACAATGATAATATTAAATCTAGATTACACAACTGCTCTACATTAAAATTCTAGTGATTGTGATAACTACATACAAAATTTATATATACACATATATGTGTGTGTGTGTGTGTGTGTATGTTTATATATATTTGTAGTAATATTTTTACTTTCAATTATGATTACTAAATGATTTTTTCTCAAAATCTAGATTCTATTAGCAATTTTAGGAGGGTTTAATGGTTTATATATATCTATAGGCATTATGATAGCAGGAAAGAGAAAAAGTTAAAGAACGATCAGAAGGCCGAGGACCCATTTACCATGGGGAGTGAAATTACAAGTGGTTGAATCAGATGATGGTGACACTTCAACTAACCCACCTCAGGATAACATAGCTTGTGATCCAGTTTTTGACAATGTTACAAAAACAATGGATGTTGCTGAGAAATCTCAACATCATAAACAAAAGACTAAGTGCAATAATGGCAAGTGGGCACAAGAAGATATGGACCATGCCATCAATGATGTTGAGGGAAATTTCATTTTTGTAAGATTAGTAGCAATAAAATGGGGAATCCCTGCTAATAGTTTAACATATTGGCTGCCAGGATTGAAAATAACAAAAAGAAAGAGACCACCAACAATCATTTCTATGGAAGAAGAGCTAGAAATAGTTGACCGGTGAAAATACTTGGCTCAACTTGGTTGTGGATTGGAGGTTATTCGGTTGAAATCACATGTGGCTCATATTTGTCAAACAAGGCCAAATCCATTCAAAGATGGTTTACCAGGCAAATCATGGTGGATGGGTTTCCGCAAATGTCATCTAGGATTGACCATAAGGACTGTAGAGGGTCTAGATAGGGATAGAGCTATTATGTTATGACCAAGCATTGTGGCAGATTTCTATGATAACTTAGACAAGTTATATAATGCTAATGAATATGGACCAACCAACATATGGAAATATGATGAAACAGGCGTACAAGCAGGAAAAAATTGCGGGATACGAGTGATTACAAAGTTAGGCAGTAGAAGTGTCCCACATATTTTATCTAAAAGTAGAGAATGGATAACAATATCATGTTGTATTAATGCAACAGGTCATAACATTCCAGGAATTATCTTTTTAAGGTAAAAAGACAACTAAAAAATTGCATTGCTAATTGTAAAGCATGAGCTTGCATGGCAACACAACCACATGCTTGGATGACCAAAGAGTTATTCTTGAATTTGATGCATCATTTTTCTAGATCAGTTCCAGGTGGGGCTTCACCCAAAAACAAATATCTCCTTATTTTTTATGGGCATAGAAGCCATGTTGCTTTAACTACAATCCAAGAGGCTAAATCTCTAGGTATTAGTCTTCTTACATTGTCTGCCCATACTAGCCATAAATTATAGCCTTTGGATATAAGTGTTTTTTCTCCATTCAAGACATATTTCAAGTTTGAGAGGTCCAAGTGGATGGGAAAACATCCACACTTAGAAATAGGGAGAACAAAAATGGTAGAACTTGCAAGCAAAGCTTTCAAACATGCCCTTGTGCCTGATAACATCATTGTAGGTTTTTCAAAGAACTAGAATTTGGCCACTGAATAGAGATGCACTTTGTAATGATATGAGACCAAGTGAGGAATTCACTGTAAAAGATGATAATGAGCTTGCAAGAATTGTAAACATTTTAAGATTGGATGGTTATGAAGAGGCTGATGTAGAACAATGCTTGGAACAAATGGAAACAAAGCAATCAACAACAATAATAGACCCAAATGAAGGCATAATTTCACCAACTCATGTCAGCCAAACACAATATGAAAATGACCTGGATGACATGAGCTTAACAACGTAGATTGACCCACCAGATTGGGTTCAAGAAAGAGAAAAAGAGTTAGGAGTATAGATGAATTTCCAAGGTGAAGAAACTTCATTATCCATGCCTTCTCCACCTCCACTACCAAGATCTGAAGTGATTTATGGAACCTAATGGAGTTGAAGATGATCAAGGTGGATACAATGAAGGTTCACAAATGAAATTTGAAGCTTTTGCAACAAATGAAGAGGTGCTATGTAGTCAAGGCTCCTTAAAAAAGTTTTTGAAGCTACCTATTAAAAGGGTTAGAAAGAGGTCCACTACCTCTAATGATAATACACTTAGATTGGGCAAGCAATCTCAAAGACTTACTGTAACTAATTACATAATATTGCAAGAGTAGCAAGAAGAAAGGAAAACTGAACTTGAACAACAAAAAGCAAGGAAGAAACAACAAATAGAGGCAAATAAACTTCATCAAATTGAAAAAATAAAAAGGAATGAAGAGAAGAAAATGGAAAGACAACTAATGAAACAAAGGAGAGAGTAAGAAAGGATACAATAGAAAAATGAGAGGGAGTTGAAAAAGAAACAAAGGAAACTAGGTAAGAATACGAATTCAACACATCCTCCAACGAGTTTAGGGGAGAGGATTACTCCATCAACCCCCCTCCCTGAGCATCATCAAACTCTAAGAGATATGTACCAAATTTTAACCCCTACATATGCTTCTCTTACTAACTTCCAAGTTAGTTTAGATAAGAATCCAATACTAGATGCAAGAATAGCAGGGTAACAGAGTACTCCTGTTGGATCTCAAAAATGTAGGTTACAAATCCTAAGAGGATGCCAAGCTCTATGATCAGACTTGCAATGTTCTTGAACCAATGAATGGAGATAACCTATTCAGTTGATGACTCCTTGCACTTCAAGCTCTGCTAGACCTAGGCGGGTAGACCTTTATAATGGAGCAGATTAGAGGAATGTATGATTTGGTTGAATTAAAGGATCTATCCTAAATGGAAAATAGTGTGGGATAGATGAAAGCTTACTAACTACTCCTACTCATAGTACTGAATTTGAAATGTGAATATTTTAATGAGATTTTATGAAGTTCTAAAATGGAAAGGATAAGACCAGTGCCTGCTTCAGTTGGGTTAATAGAGTCAAGAGATGAATGATATATGACCCACTTATTGGATACAATTCTAATTGTTTGGCTCTTATTTTTATTTATACCTTGGATAAACGTGCAATAATGTGACTTGAAGACTCTTCTTATTGATCCAATCGGTCTTATCAAGTCACTGTGATTAATTTAAAAGATTTTAATCCTTCCTTGAAGGAACCAATTAAAAGAACCACACAATGACAACAAATGTGTATTGACAAATGAAGTAGATTCTTAATTTGAATAACAAGATAACATCAATGTGGAGACAACTTGACAATCTTATCAATTACCCAACTCTTCTTACTAATCCAAATGTTACTTCCAAGCTACCGTAATCAATCAAAAATATTTTAATTCTTTAATAGAAACCAATCAAATTGATCACACAATAATAACAAGTGTGTCTTGATGAAACTGAAATACCAACTTGGATACACATATTCAAATAACAGAGAAATAATAATGTGGAGACAGCCAAATAATTGCTTAATTCAACAAACAATAGACACCAATATTGAGACACAGAATTAAAGATTATTCTCCATTATATATCTCTTCAAATAGTATGCATTATGACAAAAGTCTTGAATATATAAGCAAGATTTTGCAATCTATCTTCTTACTATGCCTACTCTAAAATAAAAGTGTTGTGATGGTCATTTCAATCATCATAGGTTCAACATAAATATCAATATTTTGAAGGGGACATGCCTCTTCACAAGAGTCTTTTTGGAAATAACAATAATTAAAAATAAAAGATTAGGCTCTAGTGAGCCACAAATGAACTTTTGTTATGTTATCCAAGTAGTCCTACCTCTCGTGAGTATCTGCATCTTCAACAGTGTTCCTAGAAACTATCTCCATGATCACCATCTTCTCTAGGTGTTCACATGTCTCACCTATCGTCAAGTCTTATTTATTGGATGCTTCCAAGGCTCCATGCAACACATACCTACACTCCTCTATTCATCTATTATTGTCCTTCAACTCTCCATCCTCTTTAAAAAACACAAACACTCCCTCCTTTGTAACATCAATGAGTTCCTTTGTATCTGCTTGGAGGTCATCATAATACTTCTTGTGTTTCCTCAAAATTTCTTCAACAGTTGTGATGGTTCCATTGTCTGAGGGATCTTTCTTTTGTGCTTCCTGAATTCGGTCACTCACCATTTTATGCTCTTGAACTGCAACATAACTTTGGGAATGATTTCCCCACAACTTGTTCATCCAGATCATTAAGTTAGTATGCATTTTTTGTAATACTACAGAGAGTGCATCATATTTTTCATTGGCCACTTGTGCTTCCTCTTGCTTTCCTTCCGACTAAGAGCTCTACCCCTGTTTTAACAACTTATTGTCCTTCAAATATTCATTTTCTCTCAGTATTCTTTCATTACTAGTTTTGTACATATCCCTCTCTGTTATTAGCATTTTAATTTGTGTTTTATTCAACTTGGCCGCATTGATGCCAATGTCAGCCATAGCTACAAGATCGACTTCACCCACTTTCAATGTCATCACATGTCCAAATTCTTTTTCTGTGTCAATGATCACATATTTCTTGTGTGGAGGATACAAAGCCCAAATCATAAGAGAATTCTCATCAGGATTATATTTTGATCCTGTATAGACTTTTGTGACTCCTTCAGGGTTGAGTTTGTGAGTAGCACTATTATCATGCAAAAAACTGTCAAAAACAAGAGTTGAGTTCAAATCCAAACCAGGAAAGATCATTACACCAGATTCTTCCAACAATTTCCTTCCTCTTTCTGGGGTCATATTCTTTATCTCATTGTCCACATCTAGTTTCAAAGTGTTCACCAATTGGGTCTCATTGCTAGGTGTGATACTAGTGACAGAGTCTCTTATTGATTTCCCCTTTTGTTTGTATAAGAATGATCCAAATTTAGGTGATTTTATAAATTCATTATCAGAAACAAAGGATCTATAGGCCAGTTGCCTTGTATCTGCATCAAAACTTTCATCAATTTCTTGTTCTCTATTGGACGATTGGTACTCTTCAATTCTTGTCTTAGAGATCTTGTCATTCTAACCTTGACGTTCCTTTTCACCAGTGGCTTCTTCACTTCTAGAGGATAACATTTTTGCCTCTTCCATCTCTTTCATTTGTTGCTCAATCCTCCAGTTATACTCATCGATGGCTAATTCAGCCTCCCTTTCCTCCATATTTCTAATTATATCATCTTTTGGGTAAGGTATATGTTCATATCCTTCCAAATTCACTTTCTTTCTAGAAGCATCAATGTATCCTTTAGGATCAAATCCCTTTCTAGTTGTAGCTCTTTTCAAATTGAACTGTGATAGTTATCTAGAATTGAATCATACCCCTCCTTCGATAGCACAATAAAATCCCCAAAGCACAATGTACTTGGCATGAATGATTGTTTTTCATAGGAACTTAAATTCATGACACTCGAGTAGTCCATCTGCCTAACAATTTCCAAGTACACAACTCTATTTGGCACTATTTTTGGTAAAAGAAAGGGTTTATCCTCAAAACCATATACTCTGATCATGGCAGCATCGGCATAACCGTACCAGTCACCCCAATTATGTCCCACAATTGTGGGTCCATCAAAATCTCTGGGCCTCAAAAATATTTTGATCTCATCAGTTAAGGAATACTCACAGGGGTGATTAAAAATCTATACAATGTTTTAACAAAATGCTCCTCAAAAAGAACATAGTCAAAATTTAAGAACCATTCAAACACAATCTAAATCCAGAAATAACAAACTATAAGCATTATGGATTGTGGAAATCTCATAGCATTAATTTAAGAACCTATTATCCCAAATAGCAGTCCATAGTTGTATTAGCAATGGTTGGCCCTTCTTATCACATTGTGTAATTTTCATTTCTTCTGGCCACATCCCTATCTCCTGACCATAATAGAATAATGTTTGAAGTGTAATGTAGGAGATCCATTTTTGATTGACATCAACCCTGAGTCAATCTCCTTGGCAATATAAGAAGCATAATCAAATGGTCTGGAATTATGACATTGAACATCTTTTGCAATCACCATTGGCCCTATAGACATGAATTTAGAAGCCTCTGTCCCCAATATCTGACACACTGAGAGATATGTGTGCTTCAAGTAAGGTTCAAATAAATAAACATGAAAAGGAGGCTCGTTGTTGTCTTCAAGTGGGACGAGGTTTCCATCTTTTTGGGGTCTATGCAATGGAAATCTCCGTCCCTTGTAGGTTGTGTCCATTCTCTAGTATTCCCTTTCCAAATCCTCATATACAATTGGCTCATCACTTGTGCCACTTAGATTAAAAACCTCTGAAATTGTAGTCTTGGACAGATATATAAATGAATTTCCTTGTAAATTACAGATAGCCTTTAAGCCAAGGTTGTAACTCTTAGCCAAGAGTTTCATTAGTTCCACATTCACAAATACATTTGGGATGACTAATTTTCCCAAATCAAAGTTTAGTGGATTACATACTGGTTCGAACCTATTTCTTCGATGATAATGGAACATAAATAACTCGTATCCCCTAACAGAAGTCCAAGTGTCTCCTATATATTTACATTTGTCCTTAGTTGTGTGGACCTCCTAGCCCTCAACCCAGATGGACAATTTATCAATGAGGTCTTGGTTGAACTTCCTTTCTGTTGATTTTGGCTCATCCCCTATTTTAGTTCATTATTTATTTCTTTTGCTCTGACTACCCTCACCCTGTTGTTTTCTACCTTTGGCTTTTCTAGAACTTGGACCTTCCATTTTCAATTCTTCAAATTAGAATTTACTAATTACAAAAGAGTTAATTTGTGGGATTACTTGTGAAATTTCAACCGCATTGTGCTCTTTAAATTATGCTCGGCCTTCCATGTTCACTTGCTGCAACTCTTGATAATTACTTTTGTTTTAATTGTTGTTGGTCATGAATATTCATATGGAGTTCATTCATGTAGCCATTAATGTCCTCCACTAGAATTGAATGCAACAGTCTTCTTGAAATTTGAATTGTCAAAGCGACACAAAAGATTGCATCAGTGAGACTCTCTTAACCTCAGACCGAGTTGTGTTTCTCTTTTGGCACCATATTTGTTTATACACTTATGATCGATCACAAAGACATAACTGAATGTCTCTTTGATTGGAGATATCCTTTAGTTATTTTACTACATTGGAAAGACCATTCAATAATTTTACTGACGATGTGCAATGGCCCCTTTCTATTTTTCTTTAGCTTATATTATTTCAGGGAGAAAATTGGAAAGTTTCACCAATGTTAAAATGGTCTGGTTTTCTAGAAGTTCCTTCGACCATTGCCCAATGTCTTTCTGATGGGTATAAGTCATTCTTCATCACCATCAAGCTGACATGACCCATCGTTAGGAAAATAAGTTTCTCTACCGATGTGTTTCGGTCTCCCTGATGTGTTTCCTTTTACTGCTTTATCAACTGGGAAGGGTTGGTGAGACTTTCCCCGAGATTATTCTCATCAGTATGACTTTCATCATCAGAGAGACCTGAGGGGTTCAATCCGATCATACATTTCTCTCTGATATGTCTTTTCCATTGCTTTATTCATTCGGATAGATTGGCAAGATTCTCCCCAAAACTCCCTTCATCAGTGTGACCCATAAGATTGGTGAGATCCGAGGGATTCCAACCGATAATTGATGTCTCCCCGATATAACAGTCCTTCAATTTTATCAATAGGAGTATATGTGTTTTTCGCTGATGGGGCTTCCATCGGTGTGACTTTTGAGCTCAACATGACTTGACAATTTTTCTCTGACTGCTTTACTCATGCCGATGGGTCCTCATCGGCGAGATGATATGTATTATCCCCCTAATTATGTAGTATTGTTATCTTTGGGGTATTTTGATCATTGTGACCTGGCTCATGTCTCCTCAAATATGTTTTAACTACCATTCATGGGGTTTTTGATCGGTGTGACCTTGTGTATCTCTTCCCGACATGCCAAAAAATACTCAAATGAAGGATTTGTGATTTATTGATCAGGAAGACATATGTATGATCTATCTGATAAGGAGAAATTATTCATCATATGAGAAGCAACTCTACTATATTTTGGCTAGGCATGAAAATGATTATGGAGCTTAATGATGAAATGACAAATGGCAATGTAAAATAAGAGCTTGAGGAAGAAACTCAAAGGCAATCTGATCAGGGGAATATTTGTATGTAGAAGGTCATATTTATGGGATTGAATATGGATCTAGTCACACAAATCTCATCAATTTTTATTGATCATAAAATTAATGTGGAGCAAGTTTCTATGATAAGTGAAAGGTGAGTGGGTGGAGATCAGTGAAAATATGAGATTTTTTTAGTTCTAACAACTCCAACAACCCCTCTACCTGAACATCACCAAACTTTGAAAGATATGTATAACATTTTAACCCTTGCCTATGCTTCCCTTAACAACTTCCAAAAATTTACTAGCCATAGCCCCCCTCATTCCCCTATAAAACAATTTCAATTTTATGGCCTTTTAGAAGACCATATGTTTGGTCATCTTGCTCCTATTACACCTCATGTTGACTTAGCTAATCCAAAAAACACTACAATAGATAGTCCTATGGAGGAGCCAGAACCATTCACTGGCTTTATGGTGAACTAGTCAATTTTGTAATGCCTATTTTGCATAATTTATGTTCGATTTAGAAAAACATGTATTATGCAAAAGCTATAATTTTGCAGACAATGTAACTTTTTTTTCAGACCATGCCTACTTTGCAATATACATAGGCTCCAGTCATTTTGGCATGTTATTTTCTAGATGATGTAACCTTTTTGGTAGACCATGCCTATTAATTTGTAATATCTATATGGTGGTAATTTTGGAATGTTATAATTTTTTCGATGATGTAACCTTTTTTGCAGACCAAGACTACTTTGCAATATGTATAGGTTGGTAATTTTTTAATGTTTTAAAATCCATATAGTGTAACCTTTTTTGCAGACCATAACTAGTTTGCAATGACTACAGGTTTCATCATTTTGTATTG
This sequence comes from Sequoiadendron giganteum, assembly GCA_007115665.2. Lineage (NCBI taxonomy): Eukaryota > Viridiplantae > Streptophyta > Pinopsida > Cupressales > Cupressaceae > Sequoiadendron > Sequoiadendron giganteum. The sequence goes on from CM021105.1 coordinate 378,691,737, forward strand.
TTTCAATTTTGTAGACAATGTCACATTTTCTACAGACCATGTAATTTCTACAGTCATGTCATCTTGTAAAGTTTCAATTTTCTAGACAATGTAATTTTCTTTTGTAGAGCACACCTACTTTGTAATGTTTAAATTTTGCAGAGAATGTAAAATGCCAATAACTGTTCATTTATTTTATTATCATATTACAGATGCATTGTGTCAAAAAAAATCTCTTACCTATGTTGAAAATCATTGAATCATAGACTAATCTTTGAATGACTATTTTGTGAAGAGTCTCAGACATAGGCTATGTTTCCTGAAATAAAATTAAAAAAAACAAGCAACAAAAACCACAAACATTTTAGATGTTTTTCGCTAGTTATTTAGTCTAACAATGCTACCATATCGGTGACATTAAATGGCCTGAAAGCCAATATAATGAGCACCAAAAGTATACTAACAGGAACCAATAACAACACAAGAGGAGGAAACAAAGGCAAATAAACCTACCATGAGATGTTTAGAGCATAAAACTTGTGTGGAAACGTGAATTACCAAGTAAATCGGGCAGCAAAGAAGTCATAAGCTTGTACTTCCCGTAGCAAAATGCATCTATTTTTACTTTTGGCTTATATTCTAAACCACACTTGTCAGCCATTCCTTTTAGTTATCATAAAAACTTAATTAAACTTTAAAATGTGTGAGTAAGATTGACATGCGAGTAATATTTTATGAATCTACACTTTAGGATAATTTGGAAGAAGTCTCTATTATACAAATTGAATTTATTTCTGTAAAGTTCTTGATTTTGTAATTGTGTTTCGAGGAATCACTTAATTTTGAGCTCAGACTGAGCTGATATTGCAGCTATCATTGCAAATTGGCATTTCTAGATTCAGTATTATCAATCTTTCTTGAGCCTGCTATTGATTTAACCATAAATTATTTGTCTAAGTGGATGACTGGATTCTCTCTTGTACTACATCATTTTTTTATAAAATGATTAAATTAATTATGGGCAGCTTGTTTCTGTGCAAAGATTTTCTACCCAATTTTAATTTTTTTTAGCATAATGCAATATCACAGGATGCTGATAAATTCAAGAAAAACCCTAAATGAAACATACAAAAAAAAGGTAAAATGCCTTTGGAGAACTATATTATTCAAATGGATAGTTGAAATTTCTACAGATTTTGAATCCTAACCAGATCCAAGCCAAAAAAATTGTAGAGTACACAAAAAATCAGAAATTTCCATAAAGCTAAAAATTGAAGCCGATACACAAAAATATTGTAGAGAAATTTAAGGAATAAAAAAAAAGGTTCATAGCCTCAGTAAGGTCATAAAAGACCTTACCAAATCCATAGATCCAAACTCTGATAGACAATCATAGATGAATTGTTGGATGGCATCCATTGAATACCCCTTGAGAAGATGAGTCGTGCCCTGCACAACCCAAAATGTAGTGAGAAAACAAAAAAAAAGATAAATAATGCAATTAAAAACCACATAATCCTTACTTTCTAGACACGTCCCTTCCATGGTTGTAGTGATATATCTTGCAAGGTGACACAAAGCACTGTGGAGGCAACATAGAAGAGCGGTGGAGGTCGAAGCAATGTGGTGGCGACAACAATGAAACACCCATGTTTTAGGATATTAGGGTGTGAGTTTTAGTATGCAAAAATTAGGGTTAGGTTTAGTTTATTTATTCATTCATAGTTTACTATTAATTTGTAAATGAAAAATATACAAATTAGCATATAATATTATATTATAGTTTTAAGATAATTAATAAATAGAAGTTGCTTATTTGTATTTAGTTATTAATATTACAATGTGTATTTTATAATTAATTTGTATTCATATTAGAGTGTATAGGTAATTTATTTTCATGAGAAATTATTCAACTATTGGCACAAGTGCATTCGAAGATCGGGGGTGGCAATTCACTACGATGGGTAGGGGGTTAGAAAAGTGTTGTTTTGGATACTTTTTATGGTTACACATAGTAAAGATATCAAAATTGCTCACAACAACTTGAAACTTTAGTTATAAGTAGTTAACTAGTTGAAGAAGATTGTATTAAATTTTTAGTGTCATCCAACATCGAGAAAATAGATTTTGAGAGACATGAAGTTAGGGTGCACTACTACTAGGTCCTTTCCCCTAGCTCATGAAAATGAATTATCAATTTTTTTTCAAATATTATTACTTAATTTTTAATTATTTAGTTAAATTCATTTTATTCTCTTCATTTGATTAATTCATCATAATTCATACTAATTCTTTGATTTCATTACATAGTTCTAATTATTCAATTATTAAAATCTTAATTCCTCTCATCCTCACAATTAATTAATTTTTCTCCAACCTTCCAACTTGCACAAAAAATATTCCTTTACAAAAAAAGAAGAGAATATTCCCAATTCAAATTCAAATTCAAATATCTTCTTCCCTCCAATTCAAAAAGTCTTCAACCAATTTTCTATTGAAATAGGGATATTATGGGTTCTCATGAATTCTCAACCCTTGATCTTCCTGTATCTCCTTGATTTCCTCTCATCCGTTGATCCTTAGATTCGATCTTGACCATTGATCAAAATTTTTAAAATCTATAAAACAAAGCCTCTCAAACATGAAATTCATTCACAATCCTCATAAGCGTAGACACTCTAGAATTCTTGAGTCAATCTTGAGCATTTTAGAACACCTATTTTGTGAATCACCTCCATCAAACTTTTGCAACATGGATTATGTAGAATTTGATCAATCCACATCACAAATTTGCATCAATCCACAATGGGATTGAAGGTTTTCATTTTCTTTTGATTTAATTGCTTTGAGCTATGTGTTTTCATTCTTTTAATTTATTTTTTTGACATTGTTTGCTAATTTCATTGAGTATGGGTTCGTATGATCTAAATCTTGTAAGTTCTTAGTGCTTTTAGACTCTAATTGCTTCAATTATACTTTTATTTGATCACCATATTTTCCCTTATGACAGGAGAAACCCTAGAATCTAATTTAAGTAATAAGAGATAAAAAAATGTTCTAGAACTAATTTGAAGTGCAAGGATCAAAGCAACACTTTCCCTAGTGATAGGATGTCCAAGTGATCAACCAAAGTGCAAACACACACAAATATGAATAAAATATACTTGGTATTGAATCTGAAAAAAGTGTATGGATGGCATGATAGAGTTCCTCAATACCTTTCTAACGCCACAAGAATAAAAAAAATCAAATATTGTGGCAAAAATCTATGAGCCTAGGAGCTAAAAATAATGATCTAACTTCAAACAAAAAATAATAACACCAAACAAAAAAAACTAAAAAATAACCTCCTCCACTCATTTATTGAGTGAGCTTTTCGACATCTTATTTTGGAGAAACATACACCGTGGCAAAAATTTATGACCATTTGAATAATTTTCCCATTAGGGCATTAGGGGGCCGAATTTTGGGCCCCTGAGCACCCATATGACTTGTTGCAGAAAGTTTTATTTTTAAAAATAATTGTCATCTTATTATTAGTGGAGCAGTAGATAGGAGGCGATCTAGTGGCTTTAGGGTGGCGAGCCAAAGTTGCACTGCCTGAGGCTTAGCCACCCCACTGGTAGATGATTATGGGTTGTTTGAACTGTGACTGGGCAATGTAATCTAAAACCAAATGAAAAACAATTTGAAAAAAATAATTGATACAACAATTTTGTGCCATCTGGTGATAGGATTACACCAACTAGTATGTATAACCTATAGAATATAAATTGCACACAAATATGTAATGAACGATGTTGCCAAGGATGTCAGAGAATATTTGTCAACTATAGACTTAATGGTGATTTGTAGATGAGTGTTGTATGGTATGACTGAGTATGGATCCGTACGACCATACAAAAAATGGCAACAAACGAAGTAAACCTTTGATGCCCTTGGGCTAAAGTGTCCAATTTTGACAATTTAACAAGAAATTTTTAGGTTTTCAAGCCTTCTAGATGCAATGATAGGGTCTGTGTTGGCCCAAAGTGCTCCAAATATTTAGATACCTCTTAGATCTGGAAACCTTCGCCCACCTTGAAACCCTTGTAGATCTAGCCCTATATGTCAAATTTTGATGAAACAAAATCCAATCCTAACTTTTTCTGTCACTCTAGATTTAATTGTGGGGTGCTTGAAACCCAAAAATGTACCCAAAAAAATATTCAAGATAGAATATGTCCCTTAGACCTGGGAATGAGTCTATAACACTGGTCTGACACCATGTAGGATTTGAAATGTGAACTCCCAACACCCTAGGATCAACTACCGAACCAAAATATATTCCACAAGAGAGAAATGTAAAGATTTTTTTTCTTGATTATGGATGCAAGATTGATTGATTAAATATAAAATGTACACGAAATACTTGTCTTATAAAGACAAGGTTGAGAGATAGGATTAGACAAGATCATGACATGTGTTTGTGTTTTAATCATGTACAATAAGACAACTACCTCAACAATTATTAAATGACCTAAGACACTAGAAATAAATTACTTGATGAGATAAGATAAGACCACATGACACCTAAGACTTCTAGAAAATTCCTAGGATCCAAATAAACTTAACATGTGAATAGGACCTACTAGGTGAACTAGTTAAGTAAAACACCTGATTCATGTATCGACAATAACAAGATCCTTCATTCTTTTTGTGACCACCGAAAAAGTAACCCTTCTACTTTTATTGGCTTGTTTGGGCCCTCCTTCTGACTTTGGCTTAATGTTGCCTTGATTTAGTGTTGTAATGTCGATAACACATTCATATTAGGTCTTGGGCCCTTGTGAACTAATAGATTTTAATGATGCCTTGTAAAAATGTTGTGAAGTGTTGTAACACACTTTCACACTTTTCTAGGGTTTTATTAAATAGCTAAGCATAATCCTAAACATAATTAAACTTAATCTTGCCTTATTTGGAGTGTTGTAAAGTGTTGTAACACACTTTCACATTCCTCTAGGCTTTTCATTAATAATTGGGCATTCTTATGCTTTAATTGGTCCTATTTTACATCCACAAGCCTCATTTATTGCATCTTTTCGAGGATAATCCCGACACCAATCATTGACCAATCATAGTTCAGGTGTTCTTGGCTTGTGTGTCCCAAATTTAGTGTTTGGGACTCATTCACCACCTTGGGCGAATGAGTCCCACCTAGGTCTTTTTGGCCCCAATTCAGGTTTCACACATTTCTAGACACTTTTCATTTTTGGTCGCATTCATTATGTGTGATGGGACTCATTCACCACCTTGGGCGAATGAGTCCCGTGTGACCAAAATTCAAATTCAAATCAATTTTTTGGCGAGATTTTATTCTCCTAGATCTCATGCTAGCTTGTAGTGTTGCAATTTTGGGAATTCTTGCATAATTGAGTATAAATACAAGGTTCTTTCACTCGTTTTCACCTAAGAATTTTGTGATAGAATCCTTATAACATAATTGAGTTCACAAGAGCATTCAAGAATTCACAAGAGCATTCAAGGGAAGATTATCAAGCATTCTAGAGCATTCTTCAAGTGTCAATCATCATGTCAAAGATTGTTTGCATCATGTTGTTTTAGAGCTAACATTTGTGTAGGGTTTGTGATTCTTGAGTAAGTGCTTCATTCAAAGATCTATCAACATCAAGAAAGATTCCAAGTCTACATCCATTGGAGCCATTACTTTCATGTTTTCATCACCTTATTACTAGGTTTTGGTTAGTTGTAGCATTGTCATTTGTTCATTCATCATTCTCCATTCATATTTTCTTTCATTTCAAGGTTTAATTACCAACAAGGGGTTTGACCAAGGCAAACCCCTATTCTTTAACCCCACAACATTTCCCCCTCTTCTTGTGTGTGATTTGCAGGTCCAGGTTATAGATTTTTCAAGAAGCAAAGCTGGAGAAAAGTTATCAAAGTTGTTATCAAGCCTTGGAGAAGCTTGGAGAAGACCTACAGGTGTCATTTTGCAAATTCGGATCCGGAAACCAAGCAAAAAGAGTAGAGCAGACCAAGAGACACAAAATCTAGTTCAAAAATTCTGAAAAAGCAAAAGTGGACTGATTCGCCACTATTGGTGAATGAGTCCCACTATACAGGCCTGATAAAGGATTTTACAGATTTGGATACCTTTTTGTTTGAAACTTGTTTCTACACATTTTCCTAAAAACTGGACTGATTCGCCTAGCTTCGCATATGAGTCCCTATCAACATAAATAGAAAAAAATTCAGTGATCTAGATCTCCATCCTGCCTTCTTCAATTTCCCAATTGCACACTTCCAGTTTCATAGCTTTCTATTGCATTTTGTTTGTCTTTGTAAGTCATTTAGGGTTAGTTTACATACAATTAGGGTTTTGTTTTACAGCTTGCTTTGTATTATCTTTTCCAAGTTTAAACTTGGTGGTGAACCCCTCATTAGATATCATTCAGCCCCTAGGATATCCCTATTGCAAGATCTCAATCTCCTTTGCATTGAGATCTCTAGGGTTATCCTTGAGTGGAGTCTCTTTGTAAGTGGGTGTGAATAACCTTCATTCCCCCTCTTACATATTAAGAGGTTCCACTTCTTAATGTAACTCTCAAGCACTACATGAAAGATCGAGATAATCAATAACTCCTATGATGATTACAACTCCTACAACTTTAGCCTTCATTGTTCATGCCACTACAACCAATATTCCAAGTTGACTAGAGAAAAATAATAAAATATTATCTCTCAACCGTGCCTAAACATGGGCTTCCAAGTACACATTTCCAAGATTTTATAAATACATTAGTACATAGGATTGCAACACTAATAACACCCAATCCTAGATTATTGCACTTGGTATTATACATTACAATGATATAAACAAGAAATATAAAATGAACCAAATATAGGATACAAGGCCCATGACCCCCATACATCAAAAGAAATCATTCATTCTCTCTAGTTTCATAAGTGAATCGAAAACATTATCTAATTAAAGATATCAAGTTTCCATAATCCATCTTGTTGTTTGAATATGATTTTTCAATTTGATTGTGTCATTTTTAGTCATCAATGTTTTAAATCACACTACATGATCCATCATCAAGATGAGAGAGTTGAAGGAGAGAATGGTTTGTTGTAGACCAAAACCAACTACAAAGAGAGAGGGGAGAGGAGGGTGGTGGTACGTAGTTTGAGGACTGAGGATGACTAGGCAATTATAAAAAAAAAAGAGAAATAAAAATTGGGATAAAAATAAATTAGCTCAAAAGAGCCAAAGGAAACCAACCATGAGATAAAATGAAATAATAAACTAAAGGCAAATACAAAACAAATGGATAATGAACAAAATTTAATTTTATATAATTATACTATAAATTTACTTACAAAAAACTTTATAAACTTAAATGAATTATCTATAAAAGGATTTGATTTAAATTAGAGTTTAAATGCAATAAATATCAATGTATGTTATATAAGTTAGAAATAGTCTTTTAATATGCAAAATAAATCTATGATACAATAATTAATATTCTCTAGAATGAATCTTGTAAATATTGAATTATTATTAATCGCTAGCAAATACAAATATTAAAGGAATAAATTATGCTAAAATGTAGAAGAAAATTAGAATATACAAAAACTAATAATTTAAACATTGAAAATTAATATATATATTTTTGGAAAAAGTGGCACACCACTGTAATTTATTATATATAAATAAAATATTAAAATATTACAAAAACCTAGTTCAAACGAGCATACCGATAGGAAAGAACTAGGAAGAAAACCTCTGGTTGTAGCTCAGTTAGATACAAAACATTCTTACAAAATTGTCCCAAAAATAGAAATTCAACATTCCCCTGTATGTCTATCATTAATTATATTTTCTAGATTATAGACCCCTTTACTCTTTTAACACACCCTTTATACAATTCCAGTAATTATAAACCCATATTTCAAGATATCTACCCTAAATATAGATTATGTCCATACAAAAAACTAACATTGACTATATCTTATGCCCATACAAAACTTATTAAAAAGACACTGACTTAAAACCACCTCTGCGAGGACCATTTATAGAATTTTCATCATGCACTTGCTTCTATTTTAGTGCATCCTCCTACAAAGGAACCATAACATTTATATCAAGAACATGATGGTAGCTTTGGACCCCCCTGACATCTTGTGGAATGGTGGGCACTTGCAAACTGTGTACATAGTTATGACCCTTCAAAATTGAGATAAAATGATATTTTCTCTTAAAGTGATCTATCTCCTCCATAGTGAAATCAAAACAATGATTATTGAGCACTTGATAAAGGAATGAAGAATAATCATGCATATTCAACAAGAGCATACCCTAAAAAATTTATGCATACCGTTTCTTGTGATGAATGAGATGCCTGGGGAACAACCCGCTAACCAATCCATCACCTTTTGTAAAGTCATGATGCATGATGAAAATGACTCTTCCCACGGCTTCACAGCTACCGACACCCTATAATTCCTGACTTGAAACTCCTTTAGCTCCATGGAAACCTGCAATCAAAACCCAAAACAATACTTTGCACTACACTCTCTCTTAGCTCTTTGTTTAATAAATTTATTTAATGCCTAAACAATGTTTAAAAGCTTCCCATAATTCCCTTTTTCATAGCAATTTTCTTGGAAATGGTAGCCTTCTATGTCGACGCGCTTAGATTATCTTGAGATTTGCAATCAGCAAATATCCTCCCTACTTACGCATGATTAAGAATTTGGTTTAGTATGGTTAAAATTAATATTATAGGCATATAATTTGCAATAAAAAATAAGAATATTATGATAGTATATTGTTTTAAAAAAGTAAATCAATATAATGCATCTACAGCAATTAATAATAATATATAATTAGTTATTATTAATAGAATATTAAAATATAACAACAAAAAGTAATGTGCATATTAAACCACAAGTTAAGGAAATTACTATTAGCCAATTTAAATGAAGCAATATGATGGTGAGTATTTAAACTCTAATTTAAATCGAGCCCTTTTATAGATGTCATTTAATTTTATAAAGTCTTTAGTAAGTAAATTTATAGTATAATTATATAATTATAAATTAAATTATATTTATTATTCTTTTTATTTGTAGTTGTCTTTAGTTTATTATTTCATTTAATATCATGGTTGGTTTCCTTTGGCTCTTTTTAGCCAATTTCTTTTTATCCCAATTTCTCTTTTCATCTTTGTTCTCTTTTTTTTTTTTTTTCTAATTTCCTACTCATCCTCAGTCCTCAAACTACGTACTACCACCCTTCTCTCACCTCTCTCTTTTTAGTTGGTCTTGGTTTGCAACAAACCATTCTTTCCTTCAACTCTATCATCTTGGTGATGGATCACAAAGTGTGATTCGAAATGTTGATGACTAAAAAAATGATACAATCATATTCAAACAACATTATCTAAATTATTAACATTCTAAATGATGAACTACCAATTTCCACCATCTCATGAATAAAGTGGTATTTAACATGTATACATGTGCTTAGTGTGAACATGATGCATGTAATTTTTTTCCAAATAAATAGCACTCTAACTATCACATTTGATTTGAACCACCATGCAATCAAAACCAACTCTAAAAATATACTATTTATAACCATATTGCCCAATAAGTATGTGTAGAAACCATATACTCTATTTTAGTAGCAAAAAATGCAACTATAGGATGTCTCATACGCGTCCAACTAACAACACCACTAAACAAAAAAGTACATAGCCACTAATGGATCTCTAACTATCCAAGTCACCTACCCAATCTACATCAACAAAGCCTATATGTTCAATAATTTGACCACATCATTAGAACCATGATAACATAAGTAATAATCAAAATTTTCTAAAATATTTGAATTCCCTCTTAACATAAGTGTAATTCTCTTTGCCAATTTTAGACATAAAGCCAAGCTAAGAACTCGCATTGCTTGGGTAATGACTAGTTTAATGCATTTCATTGCATACATCAGGCTCCCTACAATAGTAGCATAAGGCCCATTAGACATTTCATCTAAATCACCATATGACTTAGGTGAAATATCCAACAAAATATTAGTGCTTAAAAGTAAATGAATACTCATGGATTTACAATTGTGCATAGCAAAACTTCACAAAATAATGTTAACATGCTTACTCTAACTATAGATACTTAAAATTGTCTTGATCAATATCATGCATTCGATTCAATTTACTAACACCATTTTCATCCTAATTCGACCACTTTCATCTATTTAATTAAATAATTTTGATTGTTTAATTATATTCATCATTTTCTTCTGTTAATCAAATAATCAACATTATCAGATTAATTCACCTCTTTCATGCTAATTTTTATCCTATTTGATTAAGTAATGTAAGCTATTTAATTGAATCCTCTAAGTCCTCTCATTTGATTAAATAATCTGAATTATTTAATTGTCATTAATTCCACCCTTTTAATTAAATGAGTTAATTATTTAATTAAAATCTTAAATTCTTTCATCTTGCACAATTAAATGATATTTTAATTTTTTTTGATTGGTTAAGCAGAGAGAGGGACTTGACCTAAAAAAATTAGTACATCATGAGAAGAACAACAGGTGGTAAGAAACAACAAAAATAGGAAGCCCACCAAACCTCCCCCCTCCCACAAGAAAAATGTTTAACCAATTCCCATATGATTAAACATTGCAATTCTATCAGAGGAATCAAAATAATTTAACCTAACATCAATAGTATCCTTCCCTACCCATCTAAAATACTTATTAACATCTACTATAATTTTTAACAACATTACAAACTTTAAAGTTTCGGCACCAATGGCCAATACCAGTAATAACAGTCCTAGAAAAAATAATAGAATTAACCATCAGAACAAAAAGAAAGAACAACAAAGCAAAGCATCCAAGCTATGCTTCCTCGATTAGCTTCCATGCATTCATCAGGTCCTCAACAGTGCCATCCATTGTTGCCTTTAGCTCCATCTTCCTTGCAAAATCCGTGACATCTCCCATTGCTTTTTTCTTTTGTTGCTTTTTGATTTTACCCATACCAAAAACAATTTCCATTAACACCTTATTCATGACAACATCAAACACCAAGCACACACTCTTAACCGCTTCTTCCAAGTTTTGAATCATGTTTTCCTTGTCTTGTTCTTGCATACCTTTCTCAAGAACCTGCAATCTTTCCTCAATTATGTTGTTCACCGCATTTTCAAGAGCTTGAAGTTTGTTGTCCTCAACCTTCTCATGCTTCCATTTTTCCAAAGCTTGCATCCTTTCCTCCAATCTCTTAATTCTCTCATTCCCATCATCCTTGACCTTGTCTTCCTCACCTATTTTTTCTGTCTTCTCTTGATTTTCCTTTATATTTCCTTATTCCTCCTCCCAAGTCATCTCCTGCTACAACTCCTTTGCCTTTTCTTCCTCGTCATCACCATTCTCACTTTCCACTTTTGAATCTTCCTCTTTAGTCGAGTCATCACCCAAACTGTAAGGGATCTTTTATGTTGAGGAGTCTTTATCCTCTCCTTCTTTCTTTTCCACACTTTTTAATTGTTTAATTTACTAACATCTTTTAATTCTTCCAAATTCTCCCACTTGCAAGAGAATATTCTCATGAATATTCCTCCAATTCAAAATAAAAAAATTTCCCTCCCACATGGAAGTATCTTGCACATTCCTCTTAATTTTAAGGATTTGTGTTTGTTGAGATTAATTGCAACACTTGATTGATTTTATCAATCCATGTGATCTTTCAATCTCATCTTTCATTTGATCCTTAATCCATTTCATTCACTCTTATCCATTTCTATCCCTTGATTAACCAAATTTTTCCTATCCACTGATTCACTTAAAAATCCTATAAAATAGCCCTCATTTTTATGAGTAATTCATCCAAAAAGCTTTAGAGTAATTTCACTATAGCCATTTTTATATCCATTTGAGAGCATTTTACATCCATTTCCATTCAATTCACCATTAGAGCATCATTCAAAGCTTGCTTCAACAATGGGATTAGAAAGGGTTGATCATTCCATATCAATTCAACACTAATCCCCCAATGGGGTGAGGTTTGAGAGTTAATTAGGTTGTCATTTCATAATTTTATATTATTTTGTGTTTTAATGGCTTCTTAGTTGACATTTCAAGAATTTCATTGGAAATATGACTTAGTGTAACAATGAAAACTGTACTCCCTTGGAGATGGTAAAATTTATCTTAATTTGGGAATGATTAATGTTAAAATGAACTTAAGGTCACCTTGATCTAGTGTTGTGATGTGTTCTATACATCCACATTAGGTCTTGGGCCCTTTTTAAGCTAAACAAACCTAACCTTTTCCTTGATTTAATGTTGTAAAGTGTATTCATTTACACCTTCACATTAAATTTATGGCCCTTGGACCTAATTTTGCCTTAATCTAGTGTTGTAATGTGTTGTAATGTTTTGTACACATTCACATTGGTCGATGTAGGGCCCTTTTAAGCTAAATAGACCTAATTTTTCCTTAATTTGATGTTGTAAAGTATATTTATTTACACTTTCACATTGAGTTTTGATCCCTCTTGCATTTATTACCTTTATATCATCATTAATAGGCCCCTAAGACCCTATATTATGCATCTTGAGGCATATTTTAACCAAAATCCTAACATAGACATCAAATTAACTTAATTTCTTAACACCTCAACACTTTTTCTACCTAAAAAGGCCCTGTGGGACCCATACGCCACTTTGGGTGTATGGGTCATCCCACCTAGGTGGGACCCATACACCAGGTGTGGTGTATGAGTCTTATTTGGCCCCTTTTAGGGTTTTGAGTGGGAAATCTGGGTTTTAAGTTCAAATTTCATGAATGTCAACCTATGGGATCTAATAAATGAGATATTAGATGGATTGCCTATATAAATGAGGTCTCAAATCCTTATTTCATTAAGCATTCATGATATCAAGTCAAGCACTCAAGAGTTAAGCATTCCAAGACTTCACAAGAGCATTGAAAGGGAGTTTACAAGATCACTTCTAAGGCATTCAAGGGAAAAATTCTTCAGCAATTGTTGTAGCAATTCAAGATCCATCATCATGTCAAGGTTATCAAGCATCAAACATGTTGGTGAGCTAGTGTTGTGATTTTGCATTCAAGATCCAAGATCAAGCATTGTTCTACACCTATTTCAAGATCTAGATCCATATCCTTCATGGCCACTTCATGTTAGGTTGTTGATTTACAAGACATCATTCAAGGTATCATTGTTCATGTTTCATGTTCCATGTTTTATGTTTCATTTCCTTATTTCATTGTCTCATCATTTGGTTTAATTACCTCAAAGGAGTTTGACCAAGGTAAGCCCCCATTTACTAAAAAATCAACAATTTTTTCTCTCTACATGTGTGATTTTAGATCTAGGTGTCTTGGAGCTTGAATATCCATTGAAGATTAGGTTACAAGCTTAGATACAATTTTTGGAGTTGTCCCCTCATTTACAAGGTTTCTATCTTCACAAAAAGTCATCTACAGGTCTGAAATCAGGGTTTCAAATCTAGAAACAAAGTGTGGAAGAGAGAGAGAAGAGATTAGAGAGAAGAATTAGACCTTAACCTTCAAAAAAACTACATTGGGACTAATACACCACCTTGGGCGTATGAGTCCCAATACACTAAATTTTTAGGGTTTCTAGAGTTTCAGAACAAGCACTGTTAGATTCTAGTTTTGGTGCTGAAAACCCAGTCTGGGACTAAATAGCCCAGATTGGCGTATGAGTCCCACTCAACATTAAAATAAACATTTCTAGTTCCCATTCAAGCCTCTACAGGTTTCCAGGTGCACACTTCTAATTTTAGAGCCTTTTATTCCAATTTATATGCATTTCTAGGTCATTCATTCAAGTTTCATGTAACAGTAGGTTTAAACATTAGATCTTGCATTTCATTAGTCTTTCCAAGCCCTAGCTCGGTGGTGAACCCCTCTTTATCTTACAATTAGAACCTAGTACAACCCTATTGTTAGATCTCTTTCCCCTTTCTTCATTGGATTGAGATCTCTAGGGTTTCCTTGAATGTGGAGTATAGAAGATTATTGTTCTAGGTCCTAAACCCTAGCAACAATAATTTTATATCTTACAGTTAGGTTAATTGATTGATTTAATTTCTCAATTCAACTATGTTTAACTTGGTTATTATTCATGTTCACACTAACTAAGCCAATTTTTTGTGTGAACTTGGTCCTTGTTGGTTTCTATTCTCATAATAAATTTTATTACCTCTAGATCCTTTATATTAAATGCACTATAAAGTTGATTTTTAAGCTCCTTCATGATCACATTAATATTACCAATAAACTAAATTTTATCAACATACAAGGAAATAATTAAAATCTAACCATCAATACATTTAATTTAAACACAATGATCTTCACTTCTAACAAAAATCAACTTCAATACAAAAATAATAAAATTTTGATTCCACATTTAATAAGGTGATTTTTTTGAAACATACAATGATTGTTTGAACCTATAAACCATATTTTCTTTCCTTTTTACCTCAAATCCATGTATCTATCACATGTAAATTTCCTCTTCAAGATATCCATGTAAGAAAGTGATTTTTACATCTAGTTTCTCTAATTCAAAATCACAAACAACAAAAATAACATTTAGGAATCTATTGGAATGAAAAAAAACACATGAACTTTTACCAAAATCATATCCATTTCTAGGAGTATCTATTAGCTCCCAATACACACTTACATACCTCTCTAACTTATCATCTACTTTAAAAATAATTAGACACCCGCTTGTGACTAATGGGATTCCTTCCTTTGAGTAAACTCACAAGATCTATAATCTCCTCTTACATTTCCTCCATCTAAGAATTATGCTCATCTAAATAGAGAACTTCCTTAAAAACAAGGTTCATCAATAGTAAAGAATAAAAAAATATATAATAAAAATTTGGTAGGCTACAATTGTCATTTGGGTTCTATTGTCTCATGAATCTTCTCAAGGGTAGATTAAAAGATTCTATTTATTCTGGACTAGGTGCTCAACCTACTAAAAACTCTCACCAAAATCCTATTCTTCCTCTCTATCCTCAACTCTACCATTCTATTATTCCATGTGTGTGCATCATTTTTCTTCTCAACCTTAGTATTATAAATATATATTTTTCCTTCTTTTTCTTTTACTTTTCCTAGATCAAAAAATACTCTAAGTTCTTTAAAAACACTTCCTAAAAATAAATCATCTTGTACCTCAAAAATAATTCATGGCCTCCAAATAAACTAATCCATATCATCAATGCAGTGTCTCCAATAGTCCATATTTCCTAAGTTTTGTTGTGTCATGGAGTATCATAAGCATATACATAGTAAAATGCAAGTTGGCGAGGAATATGTCCCAATGAACCAATAAGAGCAACATGCTCCCATGCCCATACATGTAACATAGTCACACTATTGGATAGGCTATTAGCATGTCAGTAGACAACTTGATGAATATTGTGATATAAATAATCAAACATTTATGGTCCCCACACATAAACAACACCGTCTATAAGAACCCTCTCAAGAATGTGTCCCCATCCAATATAAAATACTTGTGATCGACGATCAAGAACAATCATCCC
This sequence comes from Sequoiadendron giganteum, assembly GCA_007115665.2. Lineage (NCBI taxonomy): Eukaryota > Viridiplantae > Streptophyta > Pinopsida > Cupressales > Cupressaceae > Sequoiadendron > Sequoiadendron giganteum. The sequence goes on from CM021105.1 coordinate 378,707,371, forward strand.
TACTAGCACCAAGGATATATCATCATATCTCCCAATCCCCTATCTAAGGTCCATCTCACCATCCGCAATGTTGAGATTGTCATCATGAAATACACACTCCAACACCTCCTCACCAATGGCATTATCATACACCACACAAGCACCAACAATCAAGATCCTCAACATCCTCCAAACATCCTTGAGCATGATTGTGGCCTCCCTAGTCAAAAATATGAATGTAAACCTCTCATTATGCCACCTCTCTATGAGGGTGGTCATCATATCCCTATGTCATCTACTCTCAGGCATGCATGCAATTTGAAATAATCTAACAACGCTTATAAATGCTTGATCTAGCTTGCTAAGATGGGCAATTCTCTACAAAATGGTACTATGATGTCACTCCCTCAACATAATCGAATCTAAGGTAACTTGCAAACATATCACACTCAACGTAAATTTATCAAAAAAATCCTAAGTTCATTAGCCTCTATTTCAAACGTTACTTTATAGACAAAAAAATGATTTTACACAATAATTTGTGACTTAAAAAGTCAAAAGCGTCAAACTGCAAAATCATATGTGAGACTTTTTTCAAAGGTGACACTTTAGGAAAATCATAAGCGAGCAATTTTTCAAAGGTGGCACATTATCCACATCTGATGCAAACCAAAAATAAAAGGCATCACATTTTCTCAAATGTGGACCGACACCATCAAAAGTGTCACACCACATATAAAAAAGTCTAACACATTCTTCTAATTCATCATTTCTTGTCATCATCACTCACCACCCCTTTCATCACTATTAATTAAATTATTTTTAATTATTTGATTGAACTAACCCATTTCCCTCCAATAATTAAAAATTATTTCATCATTATTCCTTCATCACCTTTAATTAAATATTTTTTAATTTATTAATAATTTTTCCTCATCCATTTTAATTAATTTCCAATTATTATTCCATCTCCATTATTTTAATTATTTAATTAAATATTTCATTATCCTCTTATCCACATAATTAAACTAATTATTCCTCCAAAATTAAATTTGTGCATTCCTCTAAAATAAATAAAATCATTATTATTATTTTGCTAATCATATTATTTTCTATCTTTATTCTTCCAAATCCCAAATTTAGAGACCAAATCTAAATTTAGTGAGTTGACCGAACTTCAACCCTAATTCACTCTCACTCACTCCACTTCATCTCTCCATGTAGCCTCATGCACGATCCTCCTAATCTCTCATCAATCATCATCTGTCGATCTCATTTTACATCTCACACCGTTGATCCAAATATCCTAAAATATATAAATCTCCCATCTTTTGATTGTTTGACTTCTCGAATTGACAACCAAATTATACTCATTCTTCATCTTGCTTTTTCTTAACAAGGTTATGCTAGGTTTATGAGAAATCCATGTATCATACTAAAAATCATAATTCTTAACTTTACAATATGGATTAAGGCTATGTGTTTTCGGTGGAGGTAAAATAAGTTTATTGATTTGATTTATGTTCTCTTTGATTGTTTTCAATTGAATTATGCACACGCTCTATTGAGATTAGGACTTGTTGATCACTTGAATTAGGTTTTTGAATTGATTTCCTATTGCATTGAGTTCATTTGATCACTAATTTCTAAGTTTCCTATTCACACCATCTATGATAAGGAGATGTTAGAAATTATGCATGCACTAGAGAAGTTTAGACATTATTTAGTTTGTGGATTTTTTTTTGTGAAGATTGGTCATAATAGTTTGAAATTCTTCTTGGGTCAATTTTTTTGAATGATGACCAACAAAAATAGGTAAGCAAATTACAAGCTTATGATTTTGAAATAGAGTAAATGAAGGGCAAGAGGAATGTGGTAGTTGATGAAATTTCTAGGAGGCCTACTCTATGCTCATTATTTATTCTTTCTTATGATTGGAATGTTTCCATTATTCTTGAGTATGCCAAGAATATTTTTTTTGTTGACATCCTTGATGAGGTTGTAAAAGATGACAAGTATGTTGTGATGGATGGGATGATCCTCTAAAAAACAAAATCATTTTTGTGCCTAAACTTCTAAGATCAAGGAGAAAATTTTGAAATCTTTTCATGATATTCCAACAATGGGACATCGAGGATATTATAAGAAATATAGGTAGATCCATGAGAGGTTTTCTTGAAATGGTTTGAAGGAGGATGCCCACAAGAATATTATATAATGCATGAACTACCAATGGAACAAGGGAGAACAATCTTATCCAGAAAACCTATTTCTATCACTGCTAATTCTTGAGTAAAAATGGGAGAGCTTATCCATGGACTTCATCGCAGGACCCAAGGTACAAGGTAGATACTGCATTTATGTTTTGGTTGATAGATTGACAAAGTGTGCACACTTTATTTCTATTGCTTCAAATTTCAAGCCACCTCAAGTAGAAAATATATTCTTTAGAGAGAATTAGATTACATGGTTTTCTCAAGAACATTATCAGTGATTGGGGAAACATATTTCTTAGTTCTTTTTGGAAAGAATTGTTTCACTTGACAAAAAATAATTCACATCAATTACTAGCTACCATCCCCAAGATGATGGAAAAACAAAAAATAGTGAATAAGTGGATAAAAGGGTACTTAATAAACTATGTTTTAAACTAGAAAACCACATAGATTAAGTGGTTGCACTTGGGTGAATATTTCTACAATACTCCATGTCACATGTCCATTCAGATGATACCTTACATGGCTTTATATGGTTATTGATGCAAATGATTCCTCAGATCCTACAAATTAATGAACTCCCCCTCAGTAATACAAAGGAAATATGAACAATAGAATAGAGACATAAAATATTAGGATTCATCCTCCTTGAAACTCTAATCTATATTCATTCTTCAGAACATGATCATTACATCCCAAAAAATGACTCATACAAGTCTAGATATCCCCTTAATTCACCAACAAACTCCTAAATTAACTCCTTAACAAAATAACTAAACTCCTAAATTAATTCCTATGAAGACTGCTAAGCAACAAAATTTAAGAAACACTTACATCATCCTCCCTATCTTTTAGAATTTTTGTTCACCTCCTAGTTCGGAGTCATATAATGGATTTTTCTAGTTGCACTTAAGCAAATCAATCTTTGTGCTCCAAGTGTTATATGCATATGGGAGGCCTTTCCACTTAACAAAATATAGTTTGTATACCCTGGACCATCCAAGTAAGAGTTTGAATAGATGGTAAAACCATTATTTTCACTTGAAGGGCCAAGCCATGATGTTCCCTTCCACCAAATTAGATATCTTTGCAAATCATCATATTTTTTCTTCTTTCATTTTCAGCCTAGTATTGGAATAAAGATCCTCCTCCTCTGCCAATTGGTTCTCTTCCTCTTTTCCCATCTCCTTGAAGGCTTAGTAGTCCCCCTCCACTAAAAAATTGGCATTTCTCTTTACATCACCCATACCATCTCCTATTGCACTTGCACATAAATCATAAAAAATAAAAAATAAAAAGTTAAGGGGTATGTGCAAGATCATGATGGGCCAAAAAGTGGCAATATGATGGGTATGTGGCTGACGACTTTTTTTTACCCAAAATTGATGAAATGAAAAGGGTTTTTAAAGGAGATTCTCATATTTCCACCAATATAAATTATTCTTTACTTTGAATTTAATAAATAATTATTATTCATTTTCTATTGAATTACGACTAACGTCCTGATTGATAGGCTGATTGAAAAACATCTATAGCTTTCAAACGGTGTCACATTTTTTGAATCCAAAACATGCGTCACATTCTATGCTTCACATACTATAAGATAAAAAAATAAAAAAAAATAATTTAATGAAGTTTTGACCAAGTTAAGGTGGTCAGACATACAAGTCTTTATATTTTTTAAAAGTTGTCCAAAAGTGCATCCTCCTCTATATTATGCCATTTAGGCATGCTTTCCATTTTATATTTTGCGAGTTGGAATTCGTTTCCTAGCTCAATGTGATATTGTTCACAAGAAAAATCATGTTTTATATTGTCCACAAATGAATATTTCTCTGCTCTCTCTCTCTCTCTCTCAATCATCCTCATTTCTTCACCAAGAAAGATGATCCATTTCTTCTCCATTTTCATTAATCATGGGATTCTCTAGAAATTCCTCTATTTTCTCACATTCTTCTAGCTACTTTTGATTGGTTGTGATTTTTGAAACTAATAGGACTTTATCACATACAGGGCTCCCAAAGATCTCTACATTTGTTGTAGCTTTCTCTCTAATGTGGACCGATTCCACTGCTATAACATTTTGGGCATCTTCTTGTGATGGGTTGCATTCCTCTTCATTGCAGTCTTCAAAAACTTATCCTCGTGTATTGTAATCTTCAATACCTTCCCCTTTTTTGAGGTAACACAATTCAACAACTTCATCCAACTCATCCATCTCTTCATCTTCAACCCATTCATCTATCTCTTCATCCTCATCCCATTCATCCCTCTCTTCTCTCTATAAATTTTGGAAAATCACATTTATAGGTCTTTCATCCAATAATATTGTTGCCAACTCTTCAAAGAATTTAATTTTTCCCAGTTCTATCAATTATATCCCTTGGCTAATCCTTGTCTCTATTACTTTCCTCTCTGAATATACCTTTTTCTCACAAGATGAGTATTTAACCTCATCATTCTTTTTCACCTTCTTACAACTCTTTAGTTTCTTTGTTGCAAATTATTTTTCTTTTCCTTCTTATGATTGCATGCCTCATATTCCTCCAACATCCACCATAACTCCTTAAACTCATTCTCTAAATTTTGCAAATCTTTTTGTTGGTCATTTGTTAGCTTTTTCCTCCACCTTTGTCTTATCTTTTCTTCCACCTTGGTTATCCTCTTTGTCATTGTTGTCAAACAGATTGCACCCGAATGCTCGAATGTTGAAATTCTCGTACTGCACCATACCTTGGTTGTATCCAGAATACTCATCCAAAAAGGACATCATTTGGGATCCATTAACAATCTGAAGCACCTCATCTAGTGAAGGATCTGGATAATTATCCTTTCCTGATGTTCTATTCAGATTCCTAAAGTCTACACATAATCTAATTTCTCCATTCTTTTTCCTTTCTGGAACCAAATTGGCCACCCAAGTAGAGTGTCTTACTGGAAATATAATGTGTGCTGAGAGAAAATTTTGCACCTCCTTTTGAATAATGGGCTCTAACAGAGCATTAATTGGCCTTTGTCTCTGTCTGAAGGGTTTGACATTTGATCTCAAAGGGATGGTGTGTGTAATGATTGAAGTATAATATGTCTTCAAGTCTTCATAACTCCAAGCTATTACATCATGATATGTATGTAAGGTGTCAATAATCCCCCTTCTTTCTTCTGGAGTGCATACCTTGCCAATAAGAACATTCTTTGTGTCACCAGGAATTCCCATATCATATGTTTCACACTGGCTGCTAATGGACTCTCTTTTAGTCTGTTGTTCTTGATCTCTTATCTTATCTAAGTCAAAAATTTGTTCAAGTTGCACCATACCCCTTGGAATGGTATTGGTCTTCAGATTAATGATTCCTCCAAAGTCAATTTTTGCTTCTTGAGGCTCTATCTCATCAATAAATTGGGAAGAAAACACATCACAGCTTGTAATAAAGTCCAGAATATGCTTATCATCTTTAAATACCTAGAAATTAGTAACGTTGTCAGGCACTGAAGGTACTGGAGTGAGCTCAACTATAAATTTCTTCAATCTTGAAAGTGACAAAGGCTACAAGGTGCTAGCAACTTGAGCTAGAGAATCAGCAACCTGATTTTTGTTATGGGGGATCAACTGGATATTTAAGGCATCGAACCCCTCAATGAGATCCCACACTCTATGCCTATAGTTGGTCATTCTTCTATCACGACACGAATACTGTTTTCTTACTTGTTTGATCACTAATTCTGAATCTCCGAATACTTGCAATATCTTAACTTTTTTCCTTGATCCAATTAATAAGTCATGGATCAAAGCCTCATATTCAGCAACATTATCAGTGCACTAGAACTGGAGTCTATGAGTAGAAAAATAGTTTTTACCTTTAGGACTGATCAATTCAAATCCTACACTAGCACCCTGTTTGGATTTAGATCCATCAAATCTTAATGTCCAATAACCATCAGGTTCCTTTGGCTTTAATTTTCCTTGTTCTTTGCTGAGAATAGTGGGCTTTTCAGGAAGCACTAGGTTCTTACCTTTATCACTGTTTAATTCTTCCTACACATTTAGTCCAATAGGTGGGACTGGATTAATGTAATTTTGTATCTGTCGGACAACAGTTTGACACAAGTCACATTCCAGTTCAGAATGAGGGACATCATGGACTCTGACCAGCTTGAAAGCAATAATTCTTCAAACGTCATGCTTCCTTTCAGTTGTATCTGATCTTCCATACACTTCTGGATGAACTCCTGAAAGTTATCCAGCAAACCAAGTTGCCTATCTTCTTCATCACTTATTTCATTCTCTCATTCAATCAATGTCTCAGGACTACTACTCTCTGGAATGTGCTTATCTGAAGCATCATGCACCATGAAAACCTCTTCATCTTCTGTAATTGATGCAACCAACATGTAATTCCCCATTCTAACCTCAAACACCAACACCTCATTTGAGATATTCAGATATTCAGTGATTACATATTTCATTCTAGGTTCTCTTTCAATTCTGATATGATTTGGGACTCGTTTCCATGGTAACCACATATGAGAATGGTTTGTGGATCTATATCCATTCAAAGCTTTACTGAAATCCCTACCTAAAATCAAACCATAAGTATCAGGGATGTCAGCAACTTGGATATTGATCACTTGTTGTACCCTGGGGTCTGATGCAAGCTGTGTAGGGATCATGTTCAATTCTCCTACTACACTTACCTCTATTTTGTCCAATTGAGTAACCTTATTTTGAGAAGCTATAGGGGTAATACCTAAGGCTTTGCAAATAGAAAAAGGCATAACATTTGTAGAGGCTCCTGGATCCAGAAGACAATTGTGCAAATTCTTTCCAAAAATATGAACTGAGACTAGGAAATGAGGAGTTTCCATCTTGCCTTGAAACAAGTTCAGATGGGTATCAGATTGTGCAACTTGACCTTTATCCTTATCTCCCCTCTTGTCTACAGGTGGGACCTGGCTTCTAGGTGTTTGAGAATTAGATGACCTGGTAGTAGCCTCATTAGTGGCTCCCCCTTGTGATGGTATATTTGAGCTAAATGAACCCAGAACTGCATTCCTAATAGCAATAAATTTTAACAACTCAAAATCAGAAAGACTTACCTTCACTTTCTTGAATTCCTCAGTCACATATTCACCCAATTGCTCCACATTCAGTTCAGATTGAGCTTCCTTGTAGCCAGTGGCCTGCTTATCCTTAGATACTTTTGGATTGTTTCCCTTTGATAGGTATTGTGTTGGCACATGAGGATAAGGTGGATTATTACTAGCTTGTGGGTCTAGTGGAGTATTGAGATTGTTAGGAGGGGTGGAAGTAGTGAAAGGACCTCCAGCCTGTGGACCCCTATTAGGCATGTTTCTTAAATCATATTTCTTAGCTGGTTGCTGGAACATCTGAACTTCTTCAACACTAACTTCTTCCTCATCTAGAGGGCAACTATCATTCTCATTTTCCTCATTAAACAACTAGGAAATATCCTCTTCATTCAATACCTACTCAGCCTCATCTTCCCAGTCACTGGATTCTTCTTTTGGTTCATTCTCCTCATCTTTAGGGAATGGGGCATGATTAAGTACCAATACTGGAGAATCATAAGGGTTTGAAGGTACAATTTCCTGTCCAGTGGAATTATTCTCCACTTCATACTAAAATATAGAAGCTACAATCTGAAATTTAGCACAGTCTAGCTCAGAATGTTGACTTGTCTTATGGAGTCTACACCATCTAGACAAAGCTACTTCTGCCAAGTACACACCATTCAGAGGTTTCTCTTGAGTAGCAGGCTGATCCAAGGGAGTAGGAATCCCTCCATTATTAGGTCCAGTATTCCATGATCTGTTCTACCTAGGTTGTTGTACTCTATCAAATCCTTGTCCACCTTGTTGGTTTCTATCAAAATTCTGACCAGAGCCCTGCCTTCTATTGAGATTCTGACCAGAACCTTGTCCTCTGTCATAGTTTTGATTTATGTCATAGTATTGACCTCTTTCAAAGTTCATGTTTTCCCTGCCATAATTAGATTGTATATTCTTTTGAGCAACCTGAAGCTAGCTATTTTTATTTCTCAATTAAGTTACCTTTGTATTCAACCTCTTCACTTGTTCAGATAATTCATCCAACCTCTCCTTATCCAGACTATTAGGTGGTACTGGATTACCACCGGAAGGAAATTCAGTAATGTTTCCAGAACCAATAGCCTGATTCAGAACTTCTGAATTCTTGCAAATATGTAGGAAAACTAGCTTATTGTTGATGAAGGGGTTGATTAGCTTTTTGCTGAGGATAAGAAGCCATAGGTTGAGCTTGATTCAAAGGTGGACCTGGATGAGGAACCAAAGGCAATGAAGGAATGGGATTCATTATTGGAGTATGACTGGTCAAAGCCTGGTTGTGGGCTTGAATTTGTCTAGGATGAGTAGCAGGTCCTAGGGATGGTAAAGGTCCTGATAAGTGTTGCCTCAAGTCCGTACTGACCTTTACTGCTTCTGCATATCTAGTGAGAAAAGTATTCAGAGGATTAGTCCTTTGTTACAGGAAGGTGGTTGTAAGGCTATCCAAGGCTTCAAGGTATATCTCCAAAGCAGTATTTTCATTTCCAGCATAAGGTGTCTGGAGTCTGGTATATGCTCAATGGAACCTATCATTGAATGATCCTATGGGCTCATTAATCTCTCTTTTCACTCCAGTAAATTGTAAGTATAGCTCATTAGCACTAATGGGAATCTTGAACTTCTGCAGAAATGTAGCTTCCAACTCAGTCCAATTATGGATGGAAGCAGCGGGTAAGTGATTGTACCAATAAAATGCCTCCTCTCCTAGAGAGTAAGGGAAAATCCTACATGCAACATCTTCATGGTTAATCCCTCTATCCCTCAGAGAAGTCTGGAAAATCCTAATATGCTCTTATGTCGTTTTGTTGGGATCATGAGTATGAAACTTAGAGCAGAAGTGCTTAGGATTCTTGGGCATAAAATTGTAATTATTGAAGATCAATGGGGATAGATTATTAGCAATAAAAGCCATTGGTGGAGGTGGGGGTGGTAATGGCTGATTTATGACCGGTTGTGGTTTTGGAATGGGAATCCCCTTAGAGTCAGATGAAGATGAGGATGATGGAGATGATGGAAGTGGATGAGATGATGATGATTCTTCCCCTCCTCTAGTCCTTCTTGACCTAGTAGGGGCTTGTAACTATTGAAATTATTCTCCTCCTGGAGTGGATCTAGTTCTTCTTCTAAGTCTCTCAGGAGAGATGGCGTTTAAGAAACACTCCAGTTTGCTTGTTCAAAGGCCCTCGTTCTAGCGCCAATCTATTGATGGTGTTTTCTACACAACAACAACTCAGACAGAATATGATATCCTATCTCTCTTGAAAGGCAAATCTCTATGGGAAAAGAGATAACCCCAAGGTCTCTAATGCCAAGTCTTGACAATGCAGCAAACAACTCAGTGATAAATGTGAAAATGTTGGTAATCACAATGGGACCTTACTACAAGCAAACACTGTAATTTGAATCTATCAGATATGAACAATAAATTGATACCTTGAGACTTGATTGGAATCTTGATAATAAAGAAACTACAAAAGATAAAGGTTTCAGAGATAATCTTAAAACTACTTCCAACCCAAAGATTGAAAATGCCAGAGGATAAAATGCTCAAAATGGACTGATCTCTCATAAACTATTTTTTGCTTGACCTAGATGAATCTGTAATTTCACAAAAATAGTGCAATCTTCTAAGGTATTCAAATATTTTCAAATTATAAACATTCATTCAACCAATTCTATTGCAATTGAGATGAACAAACCCTCATAACTGAACTAAGCACAATTATAAGCCTAGGCTAACTTTGCAAAGCAGCTAATAATCAGCTAATTGCAAAAAGTATGGACTAGATATCACTGCAAACATTCCAAACATGAAACCCTAAGCATTACCAAACAATTTAACCATAAACTATTAAGCAATTTGAAAGATAGAATAACGAGAACCATGCCAGATGAAATTCCAGAAGATAGATACCAAACACAATATCTCTCTTATATTAAATCATCCAAAATAGCAACAACTCTAGTTTTCTGTTACAACACTTGCTTGAGAATAAACCCTAATTCGCTCTAATATCACTTAACTATTTCTCTCCTACCTATCCTTCTATGTCTATTTTCTAATCTCTTTTCGAATGAGGCAACATGCCCATTTCATAGAAAGTCCTTAAGATAGGTCAGCCCAAATTAAGAATTTACAATAGAAACATGACCCACAAGAGGTTGGCCCTAAAAATATTTCGAATACAACATGAAATGTGCCATTGGCATCAATTTCATCCAAAACCGCCAATATATCAAAAGGTTGGCCCAATACATGTGAATAATGGGAAGCACAAATCTCAATGTAGCCCTATATAGCTACTCCCCATTCTTGTCCTTAGCTTGATCTTCTTCACCATGTATGGCCAACAAGACCCTATCCAACTCAGCAACAGGTGGCTTAGGAAAAACCCTAATCTTTCTCTAAAGAGACTTGATATCATCTCTCACCTGCCTAACTACACCATCCTAATTGGCCTTATTAGCTAAGTACCTATCCATAACTGCAATATAGGTTGCAACATCATCCAACTAATGTCTAGTAACTGGCCCTTCATTGATTGGAGAATACACATCTCTCCACCATTTCCTAAGTTGCTCCAAGTTAAGATGTTTCAGAGCAAACTTCTTCCTTCCAGTCATGACCTCAAAGAATGAGACACACTTATCATGGATACCAGTCAAAGTGTCCTCAATCTGCCTCGACTATTTTTGGATCTTCTTCAGGGCCTTTTGCCTCATTTGCAGGATTTAAACCATTCCCAAGGTTCAGAAACCCTTGGAAAAGGAAGAATCCCACACTTTACCAGCTTATCTTCAGAGAATCCCATAATTGTGGTGGTTTTATACAGTAGGAGATCAGTATCCTCCTTATCTTGTGCCAATGCAACCTTCAACCAATCCATTGATCTCATTGCATCACCTCCAGTTGATAGAATGCTCTTAATAGTCTCATCTCCTTTGGTTTGGACACCCTGCAACTAGGTAACTGTAGCATATGTAGTGCCTTTCATCTTTTCTAGCTCAGAGATCATTTCCTGGGGTAGGAATCCTATAGTAGAAGAGGAGGAGCCAATATCTTGCAAAGGTTTCATCAATTCTTGCAAGTATTTTTTTAGTTTTTCATTCTCCTTCTCTAGCTCATGCCTAGTTTGTGCTGCCTTCTTCAATCTCCCCAAAATCACTGCACTGGAGCCCTCATATTCTTCAATGTCCTGCTCCACGGTAGCATGCCCCAAGTCAACAATCTGCACATGATAATCCTAGGCAGTCACATTGTCTCTATCTTTATTCGTAGCAGGGGTAGCAATGTGAGCCACCCTGTTACCTAGCCCATCTCTCTCAATCCTAGACACCATCCTAGCTTTCTTCTTAGTTTTTTCTCTTTCCACATTAGCCATAAGGGCTTCTCAATCAGGAGGAGCATCCTACACTATTACCATTTTTCTCTTCAAACCTCTCTCAAGCCAATCCAGAATAGTGGAACCAACCAACACTATATCTTGCCTATCTTGCCCTTGCTCTTGCTGGTCATCAGTTGCATCTTTTTTAGCACTTGGACTTTTAGGAGAGTCCACAGTTGGGATCTCCTTCTCTTTCACCTGCTCTTCCACTACCTCATGCATTGGTGAAGGGGCCCTAGCTAGTATTTCTTCCTCATTTTGAGGAGACTTATTCATTTGTTCCCTCATAGGTGAATCTGCATGTGATACCAAGGGAGACTGTATTACCTTATCAACCTCCGCCTCTGCATTAAAGAGGTCCCCCTCCTGAAACTCTTCCTTGCCCAAATCCTTAGGACTTTCATCCTTTTTTGGCTCCTCTTGTGTGTCACCGGTATCTTGAGGAATAGAGGGATTTACTTGCTCAGCCACAAGAATACTCACCGAAACATTCTCCTTTACTGTTGTATCCCTTGGGGAAGGAGTCCTTGATCTCTTCATGTAAACTTGTGTCTTTTCCCCTGAACTTTCCACCTCTACTACTGGTGGCTCAATTTATTTGTCAACCTTAGGAGCTTCTTCCACCCTCTGTGACAGTTTTGTGATCCTTCTTCTCTTGATCAATGGTGGGGCACTCTCAACCTCCTCCTCTTCTTCCTTATTATTCTCAGCTTCTTTCTTAGAGGCATGCTTCCTCTTCTTAGCAACAGGTTTCCTCTATTTACTAACCTTTGCAACCTTCTCAGCTTGAACCTCCCTTACTTGGATTCTGAAAGGAGAATCCACCTTTTCTTTACCCTTCGGATCCGGTTCAAGTGACTCCTCGGAAGCAAAGTGAGACTCTAAGTCTCCCATTAGATCATAGGTGCATGGAACACCTTCACTCTCCAGCTCTAGCATTTTGTGCTTCAACCACATCTTGGTATATTTGATCATTGGGGCCATGACTTGGTCCAACTCAGTCTTTTCTTCCTCTAGCCAGTAAACCTCTCCAACTGGCCTATCCTTTACTACCTCATAGACATGGCTCTGGATCACAATTCCATCTTCTTCAACCTGGTCAGTGATGGCCTTTACATTATACAGTCTCACCAAATCCACTGGCACCCTAGAAAATCTCTTTTTTCTTACCTCGAACTCATCGGCAAGGTTGACCCAGTAATCTTCAATGTGAGCCTTATGGCTATACTCCCTACTAGCCTTCTTTTAGGCTTCACCAGTGATGTCAAACCTTGCCCTTTTGGAATAGAAAGAGAGCCCAAAAGTACTCATCTCCTCCTCGGAAACATGAGAAGACTGAATAGAAGGACACACCTCACCCATTCCGATCTTTAGGGGGAAATCATTCCCAAAACCAGTATTGTGCTTTTCTCCCTTCACAACATTGTCAAAGTCACAGATCTGCCTAGTGACTTCCAACTGTACAATATGATCAGTGGAATATCTAGGGAGTCTGAAGGGAGCACTTTGAAAACCATCAATTCTGATATATGAGAAGTTTGGGAACTAGATAAACCATGCTCCATATCTCCTTATCAACTCTTTTGCCTTATATGAGATTCTTATGTGCTCTGCACCTTGGAGCAATCTAGTGATGTACATTGTGAAGGCATCATTTGACATCCAGTAGCTTCCACTAGTTAAGTGCAAGTATGGATACACTTCATAGATAGCATCCTCCCCAAAGGTACCCCTAGTGCTCAACCCCTTGTATGGGTAAAGTCTGGCAAATGAATACACTAGGTAAGAGGTCATAGTGAAAGTCTTGGTCTGCAAGACATTGCACAACTGTTCATGAATTACAACACTGATAACACCTGCCCAATGATAGTCAACCCCCTACTCCATTCTAGCAATCACATTGAACATCCAGGTCTCGAACACCCCTGCACTCTTCTCCCGAATCCACAATTCTCTTAGCCAGCAGAGGAGGACTCGGTGCTGACATCTCAGCCTTGAATTCCTTGTAGTCCCACATGCCTACATTTGTATTTGTGATTCCTGACCAAATTGAGGTCAACTTACTCTCAGGAATTCTGCTCTTTATGTCCAACTTTACCTTTTCTGCATCTGTGATGACAGAACTCTCTACACCTGGATCTGATGCCTTACCCTTGCCTCGACCAATGACATCCTGCCCTGATCCTGCCTGCAAACACATGAAGATGACCACAATCAGATCGGCGAGAAATAACAAGTGCGGGAAATTATTATCCCAAGGTTTGGGATTTAGCCCCCCTTGCGGATTCCACACTGGAGAGGATTTTTGGGAAAATCCAGACCAGGCGGATTCCAACAAACCAAGCATGCAAAATCCCATAATATCAATTAAATCCACCAATTAACAAAGGAAAACCATTAGAAACACTTAACATAAGCTCATTTAATCAATCAAATACATCATCCATAAACCAATCATTTATAACCATCAAATTCAACATTTCCCAGAAAAAACCCGGAAGAATCCGCCAGAGACGAATTTTGGCAAAAACAACAATAGTTATAACTAACCTGGGAAAAATGAAGAGACATGGACAATTCGGGAAAATCTGGATGGAACGGATTTTGGTGAAATCCTGATATAACATTATTAAAGCATGAAGTTGGTAAAATGACTCGACCGTGGACATTGGGAAAATCCGGATGGAGAGGATTTTGGCGAGACCAATGAAATTCGGGAAAAAATGGTGAAAAAAGAAAGAAAGAGATAAGTCGAGGAAATCCGGGGGAAGCGAAATTACGCGAGGACCTTGAAAACCCGAACCTTTCCATATTCTCACTACTTTCACCAAAACGATTCAAATCACTTTGGATTTAAGCCAGAACTTCGAAATCAACTTAACCTGGACCTCTAATGAATGAAACACGGATTTAGAACACTCTTCACTGTAATTTGAAGAGGATTAGCCCCGCCCTAGGTCAAGAACCCTAAAATGTCTGCCACAAAAATGCAAGGAACCAAGCATGACTTGCTCGCACACCAGAATGGAGAGTTTAAAACTAATGCAAGCAAATGCCCAAACAATAAGCAATACCAAACCAAGCATAAATGTTCAATCAACCAAATGGACTGGTACATTAATGGAAAACCCCAAAATGCTCAAAGATGATGCGCACCCAAAAAAAACCAGGAAACCATGAAGGACTCCCAAGCAAATGAAGAAAACCAATCAAAACCAACAGAGAAAAGGGCACATCTACATACCATGGAAGCGTAAGGACCGAAACTGGTGAAGCCAACAAATAACCATTTAATACGAGCAGGATACAATCCATGCGCAAGAAACGCAAACGCATAGTCCAAATGGCCTCGAAAATCCAAATTCCAACAAAACACCAAGAGCTCCAAGACACAAGCTCAAATGATAGCAAATGCACAAACTCAAATGATCAATTACTTCGCAAAATCCAATTTATCAAAGCCCCAGAACCTCCGCACAAACGCCATTAATTTGTTCGACAAGATAGCCATGACCACGAAAAAACCCAGGGATTCGACAAGGTAACGGATTTCGGGGAAATCTAGACCATGCGGATTTTCTCGGATCTGGGCCAAAAGGCAGTTAGTTCCGGACATCGAAGAAAACCCGAGAGAATCCGGTTTAAGCAGATTTCCCCGAGAATAGTGAAAAACTCCGGAACACAATCAGAACTTCAAGATTTTCAATAAATTTCATAAGTGTGCCACTTCAATTGGCAAAATAGATTTTAAAGCACGAACCCAAGCAAGCAAAAAACCCCAGAAAAGAAGGGCCAAAACACCAAAAAGCGAAGAAAGAGGGTCCCCACTTTCAGTGGGGCATGTGTGCAAAAACAACACAACCAGTACTTTAGCAGAAATTTTTAAACTTGTGTACCTTGGCTTGAATTTATAATTCAGCTCTACCTATTTGAGCTGGTAGTGAAAAATAGGTAACAAATTGGCAACCTCTGCGGAGTGTTTGCCTGCTAAACACCATAGACCAGTCATGTAGCTTATCCATTGGGCACAAAGTCTATTCCTGCTCTTAACCTCCTCTGAAAAACTCTGTAACTCAGCTCAAGCCAACAAACTAAAAGAAACTAGTGTAATTATGTTTATGACAGAATTTCAAACCCCAGTGCAATGACTACACTTTATTGAAAGCAAAACAATACTGAATGAAACTAATGTGCAACAAGCACTTATTGAAAACATACTAAAACTGAAACTATACTATTATGTACAGTAGCAACTAAAACTGCTTAATAACACTGCTTGAGATGGATCCCGTTAATGGGGATTGGCAACACTTCTCCATCCAACCTTGAGAGCTGGAAAGCGTTATGTTCTTTCTTTGTTGTTATAATGTATGGGCCATCCCACATGGCATCAAACTTAGAATGTTTTCCAGGCCTGCTCTTCAACTCATCCCATTTGAAAACCAAATCACCTTCGTTGAAGACTCTTACTACTGCTTTCCTGTCAAATGTCTTCTTCATCCGAGAATGATGAATCTGAAGCTTCCTAAAAGCTTCTTTCCTAGTTTCATCCAACTCTGTTAATTCAGCAATCCTAACTTGCATTGGCTGCTCCTCAAGTAACTCCAGTTCCTTTATGTAGCTTAGAGTTGGGAACTCTATTGAAATAAGAAGCTTTGTCTCCTTACCATAAACCAAAACATACGGTGAAAAAATTGTTGACCATTTTGGTGTAACTCTGTCAGCCCAAAGGGCTAGTTTAAGCTTGTCATGCCATGACCACTGACTATCTTCAATTTTATTTTTAATGATCTTAATCAGATTCTTATTTGTCGATTTTGCCTATCCATTACCCTGGGGGTAATAATTGGACAAAGCGTTCAAATAAATCTTATTCTTTATTGACCAATTTGAAAATTTTAAGCCAACAAAGGTTAAAGCATTATCTGAAATGATAGACTCAGGTGTACCAAACCTGGAAACTATGTCTTGATAAAAATTTAAGACTGATGTTTCATTTGAATCTCTCAGAGCAACTGCTTTTGTCCATTTCTTGAAGTAATCTATTGTTGTTAAGATCCACTTGTGCTCTGCACTTGATGGTGGGTTAATAGGACCGATGAAATCAAGTCCCCATTTTCTGAACGACTGCTCAACCTGAATTGGATTCAGGGTCAGGGCTGCTAACTTTTGTTTTCCCGCAAACAGTGAACATTTAGCACATCTTCTAACATAAGCATAAGCATCCTTGAAAAGGTTTGGCCAATAGTACCCTACTTTCATGATTTTTAGGGATGTAGTACGTGGTGCAAAGTGACCTCCAGCAGGTCCATCATGGAATTCCTCCAATATTCTTTCAGTCTAATCAAGGCTAATACATTTGAGGAATACTCCATTGAAGTCTTTTTTATACAGAACATCATTTATTACTGCATAAGGAATTGCTTGTAATCTATAATACCTTCGTTTAGATTTGTCCATACCTTGTGGGCAATCTCCAATATGCAAGTAATGGATCATTTGATGAATCCAATCAACTGGAACAGTTGAAACAACAGGTTCCTCTTCATTATTCAAAACTGTTATGACTTCTTCATTGCTATTCTATTCATTTTTTGCAAGTTGTTCACACAGTCCCTTACCTCGAACAAGCTTGGTAACCTTTATGCTGATATAATACTCCATGACTTTGGTTATCCAACCTGCTCGCTTGTCATTAATGTCTTTATTTAGCATAAATTCCTTGACTATTGGATGAGCTACCAACAAATGTATTTTTTTATTAGACAACATATGTCTAAACTTTTTAAGAATCATTACTACAATAAGCACATGCTTTTCAACAAAAGAATATCTTGTTTCATAATCATGCAAAATTTGACTAAAAAATGCAACGGGTTGTTCAAGTCCCTGATCATTTTGCTGACAAAGCATGGCAGAAATTGTATCAACACTACCAAACGCATATAATATGAAATCTTTGTCAAAGTTAGGATTTATTAGTGTCGGGGCTACTGCAAGTGCCTCCTTAATTTGCTCAAAACTATTCTTACCCTCCTTCATCCAGCTAAATTGCATGTTCTTCTTCAGCATGGATGTGAGAGGTTGCAGCAACGCTACAATATTAGGAATGAATCTTCTAAAAAAAATTATTCTTCCTAAAAATCTCTGCAAACCCTTTTTGTGAGCAAGAAGTGGTAAAGCCAGAATGGCTGCAATGCATTCTAGGTTAATAGAAATACCGTCTTTTGAAACAATGTAACCCAGAAGATTACCTTCGTGAACATAAAAAATGCTCTTCTTTGGATTCAAAGAAACTCCATAATCTCTACATCTCTTGAATATCTGTCTAAGATGACCAAAATGTTCATTTTCATTTCATGAGAAAATAGTGATATCATCTAAGTAAACAAGAACAAATTTATTTATCAAACCTTGGAGAGCCATATCCATTGCTCTTTGAAAGGTTGCTCTTGCGTTTGACAATCCAAACGACATTTTTCTGTAAGCCATAGTACCCCACTTGGTGGTAAAGGTTGTTTTATACTAGTCTTCTTCCTTAACCAATATTTGGTTATAACTTGAATATCCATCCAACAATGAGAACCTTTCTGATCCTAAAACAACTTGCAGTATCTTCTCCATTGAAGGTAGCGGGTAGTGATCTTTAAGTGAAGCTCTATTTATATCACGAAAATCAACGCACAATGTTATCTCTCTGTTCTTCTTTCTGACAGGAGCCAAATTAGATACCCAAGAAGTGTGCTTGATTGGAAATATAATACTCCCTTCAATCAGCTTGTTCAATTATGTTTTCATCAAGTGTTCTAGTTTCGGATTCAGGGGCCTTTGCTTTTGTCTGACTGGTTTTGCGTTGGGTTCCAACTCAATTGTATGCTGAGCTAACTTAGGGTTAGAACCCTTTAGATCTCCATATTCCCAAGCGAAGATGTCGCTGAATTCTTGACAAAGTGAGATAAAATCTTGATGTTCCTCCTTTGTATAGACTTTGCCAAGCTTGTCTTTGAATATTTCTATCGATTCATAATGTTCCTGCTTCACTGTGATGTTGGATTTATCTTTCCTAACTTTGTCATCAGTTTTGAAAATGGATTCAAGAGTCACTAAACCTTTTGGTAGTTTATTAGACTTCAATTGCATGATCTGATCACCATATTGTTGATCAAATGTGCACTGGTTTCCAGTAGAAAACTCTGCCTCCTCCATCAGAAAATGGCATATTTGTTCATCACTGTCAAAAAATTTCCAGCTTACATTATTATCAGGTACTGAAGGTCTAACAACTACCTTCACATATTTTTGCACTTGCACATTATGAACTTTTGCTGGGATGTCAAATTGTGATCCAATGGCAGCAAGTTTATCAACGTGCTTATTCTGGTTTTTGGGTATTGATTGCAAATTAAATGCTTCAAACTCTTCAATTAAGTCCCAAACACGATGCTTATACAGTTTCAGCAAATTATTTTTGTTAAATTCAGATTTCTAACCTGATTTTCTATTAACTTAGAATCACCAAACACCTATAAACACTTAATTTTCTTTTTTCTGGCCCACTTTGAATCGTGTATCAATGCTTCATACTCAACAACATTATTAGAGCAACTGAAAGCAATTCTAAAAGTTGAATAATACCTATCTTGTTTAGGTGATATGAACATTGCTCCTCCCCCAACACCAATTTTACTTCTTGACCCACAAAATACAGCTTCCAAAGCTGATCAGTTTGTTATTCTAACTTTTTTTCCTCCTTGACCAGATTTGGAATAATGATATCAGGCTCCTAAATCATATAAACACCCAAACCTAATTCATCCATGAGACTGAACGGGTCAATCTCATGATTCTCGGCTTCCCACTCATCTAAATTTATATCAGGTATGCCTTCTATACGTACATTGGGGTCGAGGGTCATGGATTGATCCTCCTGATCATGGAAAGCTAGGTTTGCGTTTATAGGATTTGGAAAATAGGGCTCGATATGGTCTCTGGCTAGTGGTTCTAACTTAGTGGTAACTCTAGTACCATATCTAGTTTTGAAAAACATGTGAGACCAGTCTGATGATAGATAACCACCTAATTTTGTAGTGAAATCTCTAGATAGGCAAATGAAAAAATAAGGTGGAAGATCAATAACATAAATGTCCTGTGGAATTTGAAAATTCGGACAGGCATGCAATGTAAGGGGCAGATTTTTGATAACTCCTACAGACTTAATGGTTGTGTCATCTAACTGAACTACCCCTTTTGACAATGGCTCATACTCGAGGCCTAACTTGTCTACCAACTATTTGGGCATGATTGAGCTACTTGCTCCTAAATCTATCATGCAATTATGCACTATGTTATTACCAATAATCAGACTAACATAAAAGGAAGGTGGTTTTACCTCTTGAGTTGATTGCCCCTTTTTGTTGTCTGAACTGTTCACAAGAACTCTTGGCTGTTCTCTAGTTGTTTCGTCAAAAATGGAAATTTTGGCCAAGGCTTCTTGCAGACCTTCTTTCTGTCCAGGTAAGTGTAACACATCCAACATGGTGATGCTAATAGTCACTTTCTTCATATGATCAACAATATTAAAGGCAGGAGAACTAACCTTATGCTGGGCTTTAGGAACAACAGTTTCCTTCTGCACCGGATCTGGCTGAGTTCTCGTATCTTTAACTGGTTCAGCTTGCTTTTGCTGTTCTTTAGCAGTCTCAAGTTGCTTCCTTGGTAAAATTTGAACATTTTGTAAAGAAGGAAGCTGTGACTGCTCTTTATCAGCTACTAGAACTTGAATTTTCTGCTGAACAACTTGATGTTTAACTTTATCAGCTTGTTGTTTGTCACTGTCTAGTTGTTGTTTGTCAGAAACAACTTGTTGTCTTAGATCTATTGTTCTTTTCTTGGATCTTGTGTTTGCTGTAATAGATGCATTTGACTGTTTTTGACCTTGTATCTGATTTACTCCACAAAATTCGTTGCCTTGCCAATTCATCATGGCAACATCCATATCATTTTGTTGTGTTTCATCATTCTGATCATTGGTATCTTTTGTTGTATTTTTTGTTGTAGCATATGTGCTCTGTGCCATCAGAGCTTGATTAATTAATCCATTCATGCAAGTAGCCTGATTGTGGGGTTGATTACATTGGTAACACCATACGTAATTGTGTGCTAAGTTGTTTTGAACTGGAACGAGCTCCTTAGATGAGTTGGTAGCTTGTTGATTCTGGTGGTATGGTGGCCTAGGATTAAAATTCCTACATTGTCCATGATTGTCAACTTGATAGGGAGGTCTGTTAGGCTGAAAAGGTGCTTGGTAAGGCCTATAATTTTGATTTTGTTGCCTCTTGATACTGACTAAATCATTGCTAACTATCTGCAATAATTTGGCCATCTCCTGTTGATTGCCTTTTAGCTCTTGGAATTCTGATTGTGCTGGAAAAACACTATTTTGGACAATTGGCTGATAGCCCAAGGCTAGTTCGATAGGAATTGTGGCAATAGGAGGTAAATTGATAGGCATCATGAGATGGATATCTGGAAATATGGGCATAGGCGTCCTTGGTACAATTTTACCAGCTTCTATAAGGTTGTTTTCTGCTCTAATAGAAATATCATAGGCTATTGGTAATGTTAGTCCTCCCATCAACTGAATCATTAAAACTATATCATTGTTTAATGACCTAAGATAATACAAAAAAGCGTGATCAGGAGTAGGTCTTACCATTACCGAAATCCTAGTCCAGGTTCGTTGAAACCTGAAGTTGAAATCCATCATCTGTTCTTGTGGTGCTCTCTTGATAGTCATCGTTTGCTCGACTAGAGATAGATGATCAGATTTGTTTGAGAATTGCTTGCTCAGTTTGTCTCCTAGATCATCCCATGTGGTGATTGTATTAACAGGAAAACCACGAAACCATTGGAGCGCTTTGCCTTTAAAATATGCTACTAGCAACCTCAATGCAACATTTTCTTGAGTAACATGGTGAACTCCACATAGCGAAGGTATATCTCTGATATGCTCTATTGGTGTGGTTTGGTCTTTGCCAGTGAAAGAAGGAACAAATTTTAACGCTGCAACCGGTATATCATCATGTTGCATTAGATTCAATGGGCTACCCTCATTGAATGGTACGAACGCATGCACTCTGGCCATCAGAGTTGCTGGTGTTCTGAAAATTGCAGCTTGCAGAACTGGTATAGGTGAGGTAGATTGTCGGTAGCTTAGTGAAGCTGAATGTGAGATTTGTTGCCTTGTGAATGATCTACCTCTCCTTGATGTGTAAAAAATTGGCTCTTTTCTAAAGGTTGGAGAAACTGGAAGGTTTCTTAAAGGCCTTTCAGATATTCTGTTTGTTGTCCTTCCTCTTCTTTTTGGTGAAGACAGATGCAAATATTCGAACGGAGAAGAGCTTCTTCTCGTCTGGATATTTCTCATAAGCTTGCTACTGATCTGCTTTGAATCTTGAACACGAAGTCACTAGGTACTTGAAAATAGCTCTTCTTAAAAGTTGGTAACCTACTTTACATACCAAAACAACAGCTTGAATAATTAATTTTGTCCCACCGAGCGTGTCAAAAAATGTTGTCAAACAGATTGCACCTGAATGCTCGAATGTTGAAATTCAACAATTTGTTGAAACATGGGAACTAATTCCAAGTTGTGGGTACCCTATAAGGAATTAGACCTCCAGATTCTAGGCTGGTTCCTATGTATTTTCTTGATTAATAAATGACTAACTGAGTAATCTGCTAGGAAAAGGGAGAAAGACTAAATCTAAATTTTGAACTGTATAAACCTTAACTGTGGTGATGCACCTAATTTTGAAATTTTATGCAGTATGCAGAAATTAACTCATAAAATGATTATCCACTACTTTCATTTGCACAACCTGATCTAATAGTTTAAACACTTGAATGCTTTAAAAAAATGCTTCAAAGAAACAAATTTAGAAAAAAAATATGATTCCCACAACTAAACTGTTTGATCATTGATTTGCACAATGTTTAACCAGTGAATCTAAACTAGAATGCATATCGAAATTCATGAAGGAGACAAAAGTATTTAAAGGTTTCAAAACCGCTAACACAATAACTTCTTCGATCAATCCTACACAATAATGATGCTCGAAATCTTAAAGGCAAACTTTAAAAAGAAACTGAAAATGAAAGGACTCTTTCTACAATTCATACACTAATGAACCTATAAACCTGCTCTACTATATTAATCTGAAAATAATGCTGAGTTACAAAATATTTTGCTTTGCAAAATGCAAAGGAGAAAAATAAGAACTAGGAAAAACTATTAAGTTTTTCCAATATATACAAAAGGCCTTCAAAAAGGCATGGAGATGGAACTGAAAGTCAATTTTAGTGAGAAGATGATAACTCCAAAGAAAAATACGAGAAGAAGCAAATATCTCTGAAAAAGGGGTTCAAAACCATGCAAAAAATGAGTACATGAGAGTCCAAACTCACTATCAAGTCATAACTGAAACATGCAGCACTCCAACTGAACTGCAAATCCCTGAAAAGGTGGGCCCAAGCATGTGAAAGTTACCTTGTTTATATCAATCTGCCCATGCCTAACTGAAACTCCATCTTTTCTTTTCTATTTTATGCTTGCATGATCTAATCTAATTCAATGTTATGTTTGGCTAAAAATAGTTGTATTAATTAAATGATTTATAATTTATCATTTAATTAATACAACTCTACATGAGTTAGCAAATATAACATTAAATTAATCAGCCCTTACAAGTGCAACCCAAACCTATGTTTATCACAAATATACGCATGGGGTATTACTCCATTGAACACCTTAAAAGAAACTTCTCAGGCTCCATGCACTATACTTGGCATATCTTTGATCGGCCACCAAAACAATATATTGAAAAGGTATGTAAAAGATTAAGAAAATAATCTTGAACTTCATCATAAAGTTACAGCCCCTTCAGAAATGATTAAGTCATTTGACTTAGGGAATTATAGACCATGGGGAACTAATAAAACATAATGGTCCTTTCAAAACCTTGCTTATCTATTCAAAAACCTAATGATTTTTTTTTTAAATCATTGGCATAAATCACCCTATGTCGAAATAGGGCACAGGTCAAAAATGAGCAAACCCTAATCATTTTACCATTTCACTTTGCTTTCTCTGTGAGGTAAACTTTGTCGTGCCACCACTGGAAAACTTCATGGAGTTACTACAAATGATTTTTATGACCATCAAGCTTGTTCTGGGGCTTCTCCTGTAGGTCGACGTTCCTTAGACAAGCCTGGTGAGTTGCTATCAAAGTGTTGTGACTTCTCCATCTTATTTTGGAAGAAAATTGGCTTTCAAAGCCACAACTTATACATGTATTTTTCTCTGATTTTATTCGCCAGTTCCTCTGTGCTTTCATTTGCTACGTATATGGACCACCACATATGAGGAATTCTTTGGGAAATTCTACAACAATATTTTAAATACACTTCCTCTTCTGCAAACTCGGGTAAGCTCGCTATATTGTTGTATCTGTGGATTATAATCTCCATTTTTTGAAATATTTTGAGCCTTCTTGGCCGCGGGTATGTATATTTTCTTATACACTAGATGCATATGTATTTCTTTGTGCCTTTTCACTATGCTGCCACACATGAGCTCGAGCCATGCACCTATAATCTTATGAATGTTTGGTCGTCATACTAGTAAAAATGTTCGCTTCTTCTCTGTATTTCTTTTGTATTCTGTTCTAACCGCCACTGGTTTGAATACTTATTTTCTTTTCCTATAGATATAAAGAAATAATGGCACGAGCTCTTATTGAATTTTTTTATAATCTCTTCTCCACTGGGCATCTTACAACATTTCTGGGCTCAACCCAAGATATTATTTATATATTTAAACGGTTCTAAAGAAAAAATCTCGTATGGGTATTTGATAATTTTGAAGAAAATGCCTCTACTTTGTAATTTCTGTTGGAAACCAGTGTGTCCATTGTGATATGGACAAATTTGAGTTTCAAATAAAACCTCCATACAAATATTCTACTTTCTCCTATGGTTTCTCATGAAACCCTCACATGGGTATCTGATATTATGAATACAAAACATGTATCTCAAAGCTTACGTGCTTGTAATCCCGTTCTATGAAAAGAAAAGAAATTTCCTTTTCACTCATCTACGGATGCAAAACCTGGGTTTTCACTTTCTTGACACAGTGGACTTGTAGGTGTTTGTCTCTTCTTTTTTCCCTTTTGGCACTACTATTTGACTGTCTAACAAACAAAATTGTATAGTGTTCTTCATAATTAATTGCCACTTTTTTCAAAACATAGCACATTACCTTGTCCTTGATGCTAAGACTTTCCTTCGCATTGTTTGGAGTCAAATACTCATTAACTATCTTTGCATTACATAGCAGTACCTCCATTCTCTATTTCTAATTGAAGCTTTTGTCTTGATATTTTAGAAAGTCTCTAAAAGCACTTGATGGAATAAAGGACCCTTGACCTTTAGCACCTTTGCCCATATGCGTTACTTGTTGCCTTTGAAAAATTGCTTAATGTGAAATAAACCGATGCCATTGCTACTGTTCACATAATTAGTGATTCTATCTATGCTCATGTCTATATTATAGACTATGTATATGCTTTGTGACTATTTAATTTTCTCTAGAGAGCTGAATACACATTAATTGTGGTACTCTACTATCACAGATGCAAAAGGATAATAGTGTTTTCTGCACTTCTCTATTGTAATATCGTGGCTCAAAATGGTGATGCTATTCTACAAATGAAAACTCTTTTCTCTTATCATTGACCTTCAAAAATTTTAGTAGCTTGCTCCCTGAAAATCATATGCTGATTTTTTACTATCACTAAATGTTGTTCAAATTCTAGCATCTTTGTTGTGATATGGTATGTTGTAATTTGACTACTGATTAAGAGCCGAAACTATCATTATTTCAAAAGCTCTTATGAGATTAGCATGATCTTTGATTTCTTGCACATTTTTGCTATAGGCTCGAACAAAGCTTACAGTTGTTAGACATTGTGCCTTTCTCATACTGCATGTGTCTCATAGGATTCTACGATGTTTTCTTTTTAAACTGTTATATGCTTTTGAAGTGTGAAAACACGAATGCATGAATACTCTATTTCTCTTCAATGTGAAGTGGCTCTATACTTCATTTAGATGTAATGTAAAAATGTAAAGCAAAGCTAAAGAAAATATTAATGAAATTGATGAGTTCCACATACTGTTCTTCTGAATCTCTTTGAAAAAGGGTGCTCTTTTATTATTTGCTTAGTTTCAACAGCTCTCTTAATGACTATTCTGACAATATTTAATGAACTCTCCCATGTAACTTGAGAGTGTGTCCTCCTGATATGTCACGCTCAACCCTTGTGGGAGCCTGTTTTACTCCACATATCTTATAAAATGATCACGAACATAACAACCCTATTCCTGCACAGTAAACAAACATGTTAGCAAAATAAATTAAGCTGAAAGCCTCCTCCTTTCCTTATGCTCTTTGAATTTTTTGTAATCATCTGATGGATGCTTGATCGACCGTATTCTATATTTTTGTTGGTAGCGTAGGCATACGATAGGATTTGATTTGCATTGCTCTAACAACATTTTCATCAACCTGCAGGTACGCTGGAGCTGGAGCTAAAGCTGGCATCGCAACTGAAGACCTCAACTTGCCAATGATTCGTCATTCTAGGCAATGAAAAATCACATTCTACCCTATGATTTCTTTATTTTTAGTTGTATAGCTTACCTTTCTTCATGCACCCTTTATTTCATTATAAAAATCAAAATAATTACTCCCATGACTTGTGTGGGATTCTGGTTTGTACATTATGAATAAAATAGCAAACATTATGCAAACTTACGATATCATTTTGAAATTTTTTTTGCATAATATCAATGAAATTTACACTATAATGAAACAATGCACAATATGAGTACTTTAGCAGAATTTTTTAAACAACTTGTGTACCTTGGCTTGAATTTATAATTCAGCTCTACCTGTTTGAGCTAGTAGTGAAAAATAGGTAACAGTCATATCATGATATAACTCCACTTTTGTATTTTACAACTTTCATCAATCATTTATACGTATGGTACACATTTCTCATAAATATTCCATCTCCCATGTTCCTCTTAAACATTGAACTTCTAGTTTCCCTTAGCATAGGATGTCTTCCAAATCGTGACAACAACTTCCACTTTAGGGGTCTCCTCTAAATCTATAAGTATCCATTATGCCCTTACTCCACAACTTGTCTGCATTT
The DNA here is from genome assembly GCA_007115665.2 of Sequoiadendron giganteum. Classification (NCBI taxonomy): domain Eukaryota; kingdom Viridiplantae; phylum Streptophyta; class Pinopsida; order Cupressales; family Cupressaceae; genus Sequoiadendron; species Sequoiadendron giganteum. Next base: position 378,734,332 of record CM021105.1, read on the forward strand.
TTCATGGCTCTACTCTTTGTTACAATATTTTGTCTCTTTCCCCAACTATTTAGTTATCCTTAGATTCCTCCAAATGAGACCTAGAACAGACCACAATGCCCCTCCATAGGTTAGTCAAGTTACCAAATCTTTTGTATTTCTTAATTGTGGAGAAACTTGAAGGAGTTATATGGGTCAAGTTAATAGAGAGGAACAAAGAAACTTTCAAGTCAACTATGACACAAAACAAGTGGATTTAGAGCTGAAAGAAGCCTACCAACCAACAATCTCTATCATGTGAGTTCCCATTTGTCCCTTGAAGTAGGGAGAAACAGGTTTATGCAACCAAATAGAAAACTATAAAGATAACAAGCCACCCTTCTTGTGATCAACGATTATGACATAAGCGGCATACCCAAGCTCATGCTCCATTAGAGCACACATAAAACTCCTATTCATTATCTTCAATGGAAGAAAAATATTTTTCTAGGGTAAGTGCACCAAGATGGTTCCCAAAAAGGGGACTTAAATGGACAACTTTTTTCTGAAATCAGGAAATACTGACCTTGGATGTGAAATTGAGGATACTTAGACTCAAAATTTTGAGATGGAATGAAAAGAAGGATTCAAGTGCTCCAAGTCTACTTTCTAAACTACTAATTTATTTTGAAAATGATTGAGATTAAGGGGTTCAAACGAGGGACGTACACAAATTGGTGTTGTTTTTGTCAGAAAAACATAGCATACCAACTCTTGTACGACCCTCGTATGATGAACTTTTTTTTAGTATTTTTAAAATCACAATAGTCAAAAGTTAGCTAACAGTATGTAGTTGATGCACGATTTTTCTGATAATTTTTTAATGAATATTTGGTTTTTTACTAATTTGCGAAGTGGACATATCCCGAAAATAGAATTTTGGCCATGCTACCCCTACAAATTTTGGAAACTAATTGATTTGTTTTTCTTTTAATTTTTTAAATTTGTAGAATGGTGTCTAGTTTCTAAAAATGTAATTTATTTGAAAAATTGATGAACGGTTAATATATAACGAAAAAAATACCAAACGCTACATTTTGGCAAAAAAAAGTCATATAGATAAAATAAATTATGGATGAAAGACTTAACATTTTCATAAAGTGGAAAAAATTATATCGTTGGATAGCTAAGAGATAACCCAACATTACCCATGTGTTCGATTTTTTTGATATTGAACCACGTGCAATCTTGACGGTGAGCATGAACTCGATTATGAGAAATATGGTGGATTTTTTAAAAACACGTCTCTGGTCGTTGGGAATGCCATTCAAACCTTTGGGTTGGAATTCCAAGGCAATACCAAGCTTAAATTTCGGTAATTCTCAAAGTAAGATAAAATGCGAGCGTGCTATAACGAGAGTGCGTTATAACGCGCTCGCGTTATATCTCACTTTTGTCATGGTTCTTGCTTCTACGGGCAACATGTCTACTAGCACATAACGCAAGCGCGTTATAACGCACTCGTGTTATGTCTTACTTTATGTAAAATGCTAATATATTAATGTATGTTGATATATTTTTATGTACATGTATGTATGTATGCTTGTATGGATGTAAGATTATATGTGCAAATGTATTATGCTTGTATGTATGCATTTATGTATGTCTTTAGATGAAGGGAGAATTTAGAGAGAGTCTAGAGAGATGGAGAGGGGGTCGAAGTGAGAGTTTAAGAGAGAGGGAGTGGGAGAGAAGGGGTTGGATTGAGGGGGACTTAGCTAGGTAGGATGGGAGGGATAGAGGGAGGGAGAGAGAGAGAGGGGGGGTGAGAGGGATAAAGGGAGGGAGAGAGAGAATTGATGGAGAGGAAGAGAGAGAGAGGTGGGTGGGAGAGAGAGAATTGAGGAGAGAGAGAGAGAGAGAGAGAGAGAGAAAGAGAGGGTTATGTAGGTAGGGTGGGAAAGGGAGAGACTTGAGAGTGTGAGAGGGAGAGACTTGAGAGTGTGAGGGGGGTGAGAGGGAGAGACTTGAGAGATAGGTAGTGAGAGGGAGTGAGAGAGGGTGGTAGGTATTGATTGAACAAGAGGTACGCAAAAAGAGGGAGACGGTACATAGAGACAATTAGAGAGGGTGGGAGGGAGGGAAGGAGGGAGAGGTGAGATGTATAGATAGAGAGAAAGTGATAGGGGTTGAGGGTATAGGGTTGAGGGATTAGGATGGAGGACCTATAGGGTTGATGGTTTCTAGGGTATTAGGGTTTAAGGTTTGAGGGTTGATGGAATAGGTTTGATGGTAGAGGGTATTTGGTTGAGGGTATAGGGTAGAAGGGTTTAAGGTTTGAGGGTTGATGGAATAGGTTTGATGGTAGAGGGTATTTGGTTCAGGGTATAAGGTAGAAGGTTTAAGGTTTAAGCGTTTAGGGTTGAAGGGTTTGGGGTTAAGGGTTTACTTGGTTGAGGGTATAGTTTTGAGGGTATATGGTTGAAGGATTAGGTTTAGGGTCCAATGTAAGGGGTAGAGGGTTTAGGGTTTAAGGATTGATGGTTGAGCGATTAAGGGTTGAGGGTTGAGAATTGAGGGTTGAGTGTTTAATGTATAGGGTAAAGGGTAGAGGTTTTATGCGTAGAGGGTTGAAGATTGAGGGTTTAAGGTACATAGGGTTGAGGGATTAGGGTTAAGGGTCCAATATATAGGGTAGAGGTTATAGGGCTTGAGAGATTAAGGGTTGAGGGATTAGGGTTTAGGGTAGAGAGTATTGGGTTGATGGTAGAGGTTAGAGGGTACAGGGTAAAGGGTTTAACAATTTAGGGTTTAAGGGGTTAGGGTTGAGGGTCGAGGGTTTAAGGTTGAGTGTTTAAGGGTTTAAGAGTTTAGGGTTTAAGGGTCAAGAGGTTTGAGGGATTATGGTAGAGAGTTTACTAAGTGGGTTTGAGGGTTGGGGGACTAGGGTTGAGGGTAGAGGGTATAGGATTGGCAGTAGAGGGTAGAGGGTTTATGGGTTAGGGTTTAAGGGTTTAGGGTTTAGGGATGAGGGATTAATAGGTTATAGAGTAGAGGTTATAGGAGTTG
>CM021105.1:378737458-378783341 GCA_007115665.2 Sequoiadendron giganteum
TGAGGGATTAGGGTTTAAGGGTTGAGGATCTCTCTTTCTCCCACTCTCCCCCTCTATCCATCTCTCTCTATCTCCCACTCTCCCCTCTATCCCTCTCTCTCTATCTTCCACTCTCTCCTTCTCCCTCCCTTTCTATCTCCCAGTTTCCCAGTCTCCCCTCTCTCCCTCCCACTCTATCTCCCACTCTCTCCATCTCTCTTTCTCCCATTCTCCCCATCTCTCTTTCTCCCACTCTCCCCCTCTATCCCTCTCTCTCTATCTCCCACTCTCCCCTCTCTCCCTCCCACTCTATCTCCCACTCTCTCCATCTCTCTTTCTCCCACTCTCCTCCTCTCCCCCTCTCTCCCTCCACTCTATCTCCCACTCTCTCCCTCTCTCTTTCTTCCACTCTCTCCTTCTCCCTCCCTTTCTATCTTCCACTCTCCCACTCTCCCCTCTCTCCCTCCCACTCTATCTCCCACTCTCTCCCTCTCTCTTTCTCCCACTCTCCCCCTCTATCCCTCTCTCTCTATCTCCCACTCTCCCCTCTCTCCCTCCCACTCTATCTCCCACTCTCTCCATCTCTCTTTCTCCCACTCTCCCCCTCTCTCCCTCCACTCTATTTCCCACTCTCTCACTCTCTCTTTCTTCCACTCTCTCCTTCTCCCTCCCTTTCTATCTTCCACTCTCCCCCTGTCTCACTCCCAATCTCTCAAAAACTCCTATACTCTAAAAAATACACTAAGAAAACGAAATTTCACATAACGCGAGTGCGTTTAGTAGTCCACTAAAATGATAAAAAAATCTATATACCCGTGATTTGAAGGTCCACAGTCTGCATATTCCCCTGGTTTTGCGCGTGCTCCTACAAAAAATATCTTTTTGATGATGTTGTGACGTGTGCAAGCATCTTTTTCACATTCCATCACCTTTTCCATGATCTTTTTACAACCTTTGCATGAAATAGCAGAGTTTCCACGTTGAAAGACATATAATATCAATTGAAGTTTGAATTCCATTGAAAACTGATATACAATTGAAGTGTGGAAGGGAACAAGCTTTTGAACAAGTCAAATTGTTATGGATTTTGAAGAAAGAAGAAGCTAAGGCTACATAATTGGGTTGAAGTCCTCCATTTGAAAGTATGGTTTTTAAGGTATGTGAAGTCTTTAAAAATTTTCTTTCATTCTATTATGGCTTGCTTTCATTTTTTGTTTGTCCTTATAACCTTAGGTTGTCAATGCACATTTTAAGTTACCAAATTATATACACAATTAGTTACACTTGCCAATTATAGAAATCAGAACAATTCACCAAAATTCATGCTTTAAGACAAATCCAAGCCTCTCCCATTCATCTGAAGGGTCCAAACACCTTCCAATACCTCTGCACAAACTGATGTAGTACAAAGGAAGAAATCAACACCTTTCTTGACACACGCATTCAACTATATTTCCCTTCACAAAACATTTGATTCGTATACTCAAATTAGCATCAAGAGTTCCCAATTCCTTAAGGACTTTCAAAACACCTTCAAAAATCTTGAAAATAACTGATTACAATCAACTAGGTTCCTCAAAACATCAACCAATGATTATGGCATTCACAAGTTGTTTAGTTCTAGGTCTGAAAACAAGATAATTTCTAGGTCTTAGGACCTTACCCGCTCAACTAGGCTTCCAATACAAAACCCCCCATTTTTCAAAGCAAAGAGGGAGGGTTTATAGAAACTTCTATACCTAGGCCTTCCTAGACCATTCCAAAGCATCAAACATCTTCAAAATACCCTACACAAGGTCAAAAGTTCATTACATAGACCACTCCTCCAACAATTGATGGGGAGTCTTATCTTTCAAGAGAAATCTTGTTCTTCCCAAGACCTATTCTCTGGTCTTCCTAGGGTATTCCTCCCTACCCTACTCAGGGATCCCTTCTAAACCACTCTCACCTCATAAGACTCTCCACCAATTTCAAATTCTTCACCATTGCTCTCAATTCACCACTAAGCTTTCGTGGGCTCCACATTGACCCAAAGTGTCCTAACCACTCCAGGGGCTAGGAAAGGGTATTCTCACTATCCCCTTGTTGATTTGACTCCTCACTGATCCATCTCATAGGATTCTTTCACCTTGTACCCATCGCTTTCTTGAAAAACCCAATTTTAGGCCTCGTAGCCTTTTGCCTAATTAAGCCTCCTAGAACCCGTTTTCTTGGCTTTTCTCAAAAATGGTCTTAACAATCCCAAAATATTTTTATAGATTATTTCTAGTGGTACCCTAGGATTTAATATTTACCATATGTTTAGTCCCTTTGGTGTCCGTACATAGGACTGTCCTCATACCCCCTATTTTCAAGGGTTTCTAGGGTTCTGGCTCCTTTTTCCAACTTTGAGGGCTTCAATGACCTCCTCAACTCTCCTCCTTGCACACAAATGTCTGGAATACATGTTCCCACACTCTCTTGCTCTTTATTGGCACAAAATATTCCATTTAGCAACTTTCTTTACTGCTGTCCTCTCCAAGCCACTAGCCAAAATGCACTCGCACTCGCCTAGTTCTTGATGAATTCAACATCTCCCCTGCAAACCAAGACACCACACACCATATGTACACTATAGAAATAGTTCCCTACTTTATTGCAAGTGTCCATGGTAGCCTTTCCATGGGAATTCAAGTGGGGATCATTATTTCCAAAAACTAGCCTTAACCGGCTATGAGACCAAAAACTCTAAAAACTTGCAAAACAGAAAGAAATTGAACTAAATGGTTAATATAATGCTTCACACAGTAATTAAGTGACACAATTGAAAGACTCAAAGAATTATACATGTCCTTTCAATCCATTCTTGACTGGATGAAGGCACAAAAACATAAATTCAATAAAATTTGCACTCTTCCAACTAAAAAATTCCCCTTCCAAAACTCCAAATCGTACAATAGATTTACCACATGCTCAATTAGGTTTTTTCTGACCTTATATACCTTTCTCCCACGTGCTAGGACCCTTCGGTCGGGCTTAGAGCATCATTAATGCCCTTTTCCCACTTTTAGGACAAATTGCCAAGTCTACATGGACTAATTTGTCTAATTTCATCATTCAGGCTTCTCCAAACTTCAACGCTCTAAACCACCCTAAGTTTGCCTTAACTCAAACATAAATGAAGTCTTCAATGACATATATTTTTCAATTATCTTGAATGGATACATTTTTTAGGAACTAATATTCATCTCATTACCATGGTACAGATAAAATTATCCGCCATGCCGAAGAAAAAGACAAAGAGGAAACTAATAGACGAAGAGAACGAAACCTTGAAAGAAAAAGAGAGAGTTCGGGTGGCGGCATATCGTGAAAAGAAGAAATTGGAAATGATTGATGAAAAAAACCCGATTGTAGAGGAACCTCAATCATCAAAAAGAGAACAGGAATTGGCAGCACAAAAGGCACGAATGCGAAAGCATCGTCGTAAGACAGATTCAGATACCGTAGTTGGAGACACACCCTCTACGACAAGTGAATATGAAGAGACACCATTAAGCACAAGTGAATATGGAGGGACACCATCTAGCACAAGTGAATATGGACGGACACCATCTACTGCAAGTGAATATGGAGGGACACCATTTACCGCAAGTGAATATTGTTGGACACCATCCAACACATTTCAAGTTGAGAGTACATCATCACTCGAAATTGACAAAGAAGGTATGCCATCATTCCCATGTGAAACTCAAGGTATGTCTTCTTCTCAACCCTCGATCGAAGGTATGCAATCTAGCTCACCTCAATTAAATATTGATGAAATTCCTAATGTTGAGATGTATGTACCTAGGAGAACACCACCAAGAATTTTGCATAGAAAGCCAAAGTATTTGATTAATATTGATGATGATATTTTGCAGCACATGGAAGGTAAGATTTCAACATGCACTTGTAGAAGATATGCTGAAGGGATTTGGGAACGATTCTTTGAAAGGCTAAATGAGACTGCAAGATGTCAACTATTTGTTGAAATAATGCGAGGTGTAAAGTATAGGAACATCATGAAGACTCTTGGGTTGAGAACATCGAATGCATCGAGTGAAGACACTATTGTGAAGAATCTAATGGATGCTTATGAGAGTGTGGGTAAGACCTCATGCTCAAAGGATAGTAATTTCACCCGACGTGTCATTACATCGACTTTGGTAAGTTGTCAAACAAAGAGAGCTCACCTAATTAAAAAGACTAGTGAAAAAATGAGAATTAGTAGAAAGACTTTATCAAGAGCCATTCAAAGGCGGCAAGGAATTGAGGGCAATGATACAAATGAATTATGGGCATTCTCGGGGAGACTATCACGAAAAGATAAAGAAGTTGTCGAAGCCTTGAGAACACTAATTGAAGAGTATTGGAAGTATAACACAAGGCCATCTCCGAATCAAAGGGATATGGTAAGAAGGAGAATCGGTAGTCGGAATCGTGAGCCACATCCAAAGCATTTTTTGGATATGACTCAAACCCAATTTTTTTGGAAATTTGAAAATGATTATCCTCAAATTAGTATTTCTCAAAGATTTTTTGAACTACTTAAACCTTTTTATGTCAAGATAAATCACACACGCACTACTTGTTGTTGTAGACTACATATTGAATTTTCTAACCATTACGATGTTTATCGTTCTATATGTTTAGATTTGCATACTAATGATGTTTTGTAGGATTGTGGCATAGAAGCCCCACCAAAATCTTCAAGAGAGTTCTTATCAAAAAAATTATGTGAAATAGAGGATGGCTAGATATTCTATAGGACAACATGCTTGGATGGTTCATGCGAGCGTTGCGGTGGCTTCCAGCATATGCCAGTATGTCAACATATGGAAAGCACATATGAGGTGGGCCAAAAACTAGTAGAGTTCAGGAAGTATAAAACAGTGGCATATGCTACAAAAGATGGGTCTGAAGCAAAAAGGTCTGATTTGGTTATTGAGAAGATTCCAGTGTACAAATTTATGACCACATTTCGTGACAGTATACTATCTGAGTATGCAATGCATACCCATAGAGCCCGATGGTTGGACACGCAGTTCAAGCTATGCAAGGACTCCTTTCTAGTTGGAAGCATAGTATCTGTGGTTGACTTTGCATAGAATTACACTCTACAGCCACAACATGAGGTGCAGTCACAGTATTACAACTCCACACAAGTTTCGATATTTGTCCACAGAGCATTCATTCATGCATCTGATAGTACAGATGAGCAAAGGAAGGTATTGAGGGAGTACCACTTTTATATTAGTGATGATCACACACATTCTCCAGATTTCATGCAAGGTTGCTTCCAGATGTTCTGTAGTGGTTTGGCTCAGAGGGGAATAGAATACGATCAACATATAATATGGTCTGATAACTGTGCAACACAGTTCAAGAACTCGCGCATGTTCTACTGGTTGTGCAGGATGCATGTCATTACAGGTGTTCAACATATGTGGAACTTTTGTGAGGCTGGACATGGAAAGAGGGAGCATGATGGTGCAGGAGCATGCGTGAAAAGAGCATTAGCACGTGAAGAGTTAAAGTATAAAGATAGTGCAAAGTTGACAAATGCAAAATCAATTGTCGAGTGGTGTAATGCATTGATGGGTCCAGGTAATGAAGGTACGTCTTCAGTTCGTAGATTTTTTTGGTTGATGGATGATACTAACATTGCACCATATGAAGACTATTGTACACTAATAGGATCGGGTGAGGTACACTCTTTCCTTAGCTCAAATACAGGTTCATGGAGTATCGATACACGAAAGATGGCATGCTTTTGTTCTTCATGTACAATGCAAGACTGGAATGATTGTGAGTCAGGGGAGTGGGTTGACAAATGGTTCACAAGTTATCTTAGCCCACTTCACATGTATCGCCCTCCGACGACATTGGAACTGACATAGATAGAATCATCGGTGGACTTTGACCACATATCAGATCTAGTTCAACGAGGTGATATATCTACTTTCTTAGTTGTTGAAATTTCATATCGTTAGATCTTACTTTGTACTGTATTTGTAATGTTGACAAATTTCAAGAGATTTTTTGCACATATCAATGCAGGGCATGTTTATGCAGTTATTGTAGATGAAGACAATGAAGAGGGAACAAACTATTACTTGCGTCGTTATGTTGAGACAAAAAAGAAATTGGAGGCCCCAGTTATAGATGGAGAAAACATCGAATACCCTACAGGGTCAGTTGTGGTTACTAGAACATGGCTTAGAAGGTACCCACATTCAAGTGTTAGACATTGGCTATTTCAGTACTTTGAAATGCATCATAAGATTCTTCATTACTTGAACCTTGTCGTGGCATCCAATGTTCATTTGACCAAATATGGGGGTAGACCTTTGAACAAGACGTTATGGAAGGTTCGTGAGTCTGACCATGAGGCAATACTTGACACAATAAAGAGTAGAGCAAACACGGATGCTTCGTTGGATTAATTTGTAAGTATATGCACATTGGTTCTTATTAATTTATACATGTATGCACATTAATTTGTTTGATGCCAATGCTATCATCTTCTTTTACAGTGATTGGTGTCCCCTTGCAAAAAATGCATATATATGAGTCATCCAAGAGAATGTCAACCAGAAAAGCAATGCAAAATCCTTATTTTGATGCCTGCATGCAACATCTGTAAGTGCCTTCCATCTATTTTTATTTCATTTCCATTTTGGATGCTCCTTATTTTTCTCATGGCGGCGGATTTTCACTTGATGGAAAAGGTGTCAAATTCAAGCAGTGCAAAGCTGCAAAGTGGTGCAACTTTCGCTCTGTAACTCGTGTAACCAAGCAGACTGTTCCAACACATCTGAATAGGTATTTTTATGCTAGGAATGGTCCTCTTTCATACCGAAACATGTGGAATCGCTCCAAGCTATGTTCCACCGGATCGATCCCTTAAGGGTCCAAAGTGCAAAATGGCTGCAAACTTCAGTATGCTAGTACTCGGATACCATGACACATAGAAACTTCTCATTTGATCCTACAGAAAGGCGTTGGGCCACTCTAGAAAAACCTCTCTTATTTTTGGCTATCTTGGAGTGGTTTTTTCATGGCAGTGGATTTTCACTTGATGGAAAAGGTGTCAAATTCAAGCAGTGCAAAGTGGTACAACTTTCGCTCTACAACTCGTGTGACCAAGTGGACTGTTCCAACACATCAGAATAGGTATTTTTATGCTAGGCACGGTCCTCTTTCGCATCGAAACACGTGGAATCGCTCCGAGCTATGTTCCACCGGATCGATTCCTTAAGGGTCCAAAGTGCAAAATGGCTGCAAACTTCAGCATGCTAGTACCTAGATACCGTGACACATAGAAACTTTTCATCTGATCCTATAGAAAGGCGTTGGGCCCCTCTAGAAAAACCTCTCTCGGTTTTGGCTATCTTGGAGTGGTTTTCTCATGGCGGCATATTTTCACTTGATGGAAAAGGTGTCAAATTCAAGTAGTGCAAAGTTGCAAAGTGGTGCAACTTTCGCTCTGCAACTCATGTGACCAAGCGGACTGTTCCAACACATCCGAATAGGTATTTTTACACTAGGAACGGTCCTCTTTCGCACCGAAACACGTGGAATCGCTCCGAGCTATGTTCCACCGGATCGATCCCTTAAGGGTCCAAAGTGCAAAATGGCTGCAAACTTCAGCATGCTATTACTTAGATGTCGTGATGCTTAGAAACTTCTCGTTTGATCCTATAGGATCACGTTGAGCCTGTCTACAAAAACCTCTCTCGGTTTTGGCTATCTTAGAGTGGTTTTCTAGTGGTGGTGGATTTTCACTTGATGGAAAAAGCATCAAATGCAAGCAGTGGAAAGTTGCCAAGTGGTGCAACTTTCATTCTGCAACTTGTGTGACCAAACAGACTGTTCCAACACATCCAAATAGGTATGTTTACACTAGGCATGGTCGTCTTTTACACCGAAACACGTGGAATCGCTCTGAGCTATGTTCCACCGGATCGATCCCTTAGGTTGGAGGAGTCTTAAGTTGCAAATTTGTAAGTTGCTTAATGCAATAAAATTGAAATGATATTGAATGGCCCACTTAGCACAAGGAGAACAAGGAGATAGCAAGGCAAGATCAAGAACTTTTGGAGCAAGGGTTGATCAGGAAAACCATAAGCCCATGTGTTGTTCCAGTGGTGTTGGCACCTAAGAAGGGAGATAAGTGGAGAATGTGTACTGATTCTAGGGCCATAAATAGGATAACCATTAGATATAGGTTTCCTATTCCTAGGATAGAAGACTTAATGGACTGTTTAGGGGGTGCTAAGTACTACTCCAAGATTGATTTGAAAAGTGGCTACTATCAGATTAGGATGAAAGAGGGAGATGAATGGAAGTCAGCTTTTAAAACCACAGAGGGGTTATATGAGTGGTTAGTAATGCTGTAGATGAAAAGGATAGGGCCATGCAAAGTGTTGGCTAAGTATGGATCCAATGCATACAAGGTGGAGTTACCCAAACAGATGTCCATTTTGCCTATCTTCAATGTGAAGGACTTGGTGAAGTATAAAGGAACAAAAATGGATGAGGAACAATATAGTGCTAAGGTGAGTAAGGATGTGGATGAACTCAAGGTACCTGATCAGATCAGACCACAAGTGGACAAGATTATAGACTCAAGGGTGAAGAAGAAGACTAGGCACAAGACATACATGGAGCACCTAGTGAAGTGGAGACATCAACCAAAGTTAGAGGCTACTTGGATAGCAGAAAGTGACTTTAAGAAGCATGGAATTAGTGAGGAGCTCTTGACACCACAGGTTCCTTAACTTATTTGTTGCAGGGGGGAGAATGGTGTAGGAGCACCTTAAGGTCTTTTGGAGAGATCTTTGAAATTTTGGCTTGTAGGTGGTTCTATCCAACCACCAAGGGAATAAGGACTATGATGTAAAGTCCCAAGAGTGTTTTTGATGAGTGAATTGGAAATAGGTGATGTAAGATGGTGTTGGATGGAACACTCACTGTTCCATGCTCTGGGTCTCACCTTGGCAATCCCCTATGGTGGCACTCTCCACCACCTTCACCTATAGGTCCTATCTCAGGTATAGGTACCCCTGGTTCTACTGTCCATCCCCACTTTCATCCAAGTTCACAACTACCAAACCAAACTTGGTGCTTTGCCACTATCTCACCTTGACCCTTAATCTTCACTAAAGGTCAAACACTCTCAACACTCAGTTAGATCCTTGCAGGGGTGTAGAGATGCGAAATCATGCTTCTTAGCATCCTATTAGGGTTGTTGAATAACCACTAGGCTCCATTTCTCCATCGCTCCCTCCAAACCCTCACCTAGGGTTAAAAAGGCTACAAGCCTAGAGCCCTAACCCGAGAAAAGTGGATGTTTCTCAAAACTTTCCTAAAGTACCCCAAAACTTCCCTGTGGTTTCTTGGTCCTGATACCAAGTTCTTCAAGATTTTCAAGGTCTTAGTCCTTGTCTTTCCGTACACAGGATCATTCATCAATTTAGCAAATATAGGGTCTTTTTGTCAACTCTTGGCCACCCGGGTGAACTGTCATGGAGTTCTTCCATCAAATGGATTGGTGTAGCCTCTTATCTATTACTAGACCTCTGTAGGGCCTCCTTCCACCTTTCTACCACGGGGTTTAGCATGGAGAGGTCTTCCCTGCAAGTGAGGTGCTTCACACCCCTTGACTTTCCTAGTCGAGCACTGTTTAGCTCGCCTAGGAAAGGTCTTCTTTCATGCACAATTGACCCCTAATGACTCCTAACACTACTAAAAGTACAAGCATGGAGCCTATCCACTGTTTCCAAGAGCCCATACACCAGGTACAGGGGAAAGGTGGACTAGAACTCCATTTATTGCAGCTTTCTAGGCAGAATAACCCAAAAACAAGAACCTAGAGAACCGAAATCAGAAACTTGAACGATGAAACAACCAATTATTGACCAACCAACACTTTGAGATCAACTAAACTACATTCCACACGTATGCTAATGCCTGGTTATGCCATTAACAGACTGCCAAGATCTCAAACACAGAAAATTAAGCAATTACTCCTACTGTTCTTCTTTCTCCTTCATGAAAAATTCAAAATTACAAAACTTCAAATGCCTTCCAACCTTTCACACAAGTCGAGGCAATCCTTATAAAGGTTCAAAAAGTGGTTACCCTTCCCCTTGGTCGGACATAACCACCACATTAAGCCAAAATTGCACATATGCAACATTTTGGGCTTTATTTCCAATTGCTAGAAACTACCAAACATGAGTGTCTAAACTCACAACTCTTCCACTCCTGATAGCTCCTGACCAAGACATTTTTAAGTCTCTTCCACAATTTCAATGGTCAACATGACCTTATCACATTTAAAACAAAACTTAACAAAGCTTTCCTATTCCTAGTGTTTCCTAGGTGTTCTTCTAGGTGCTCTTGCACCAATAGGTTTGTTAGGGGCTTGCGGTTTGGGTAAGTCTTGGACACTGTGAGCATTTTGAGCAATGTTGCCTTGGCTATTTGTCCTAAAAGTTGGAAAATGGCATTAATGATGCTCTAAGCCCGACCCAAGGGTCCTAGCACATGGGAGAAAGGTATATAAGGTCAGAAAAACCCTAATACCTGGGTTGGAGGATTGTTTTCATGAATTGAGACTTGGAGAGTACATTTTTGTGATTGGAAGAGTGCAAATTTCATTGAATTTCTATTTTTGTGCCTTCATCCAATCAAGAATGGATTGAAAGGACTTATCTGATGCTTTGATTCTTCCATTTGTGTCACTTAATTACCTTGTGTAGCATTAGATTATTCATCTAGACCGACTGGTTATCTTTTTGCAAGTTTTTGGTGTTCTTGGTCTCATTGCCGGTTCAGGCAGTTTTTTGAATAATGAGTCCCACTTGACTTCCCATGATTTCCTCTCATGGCCACTTGGAATCAAGTTGGGGACTGTGTAAATATTGTACATATAGGTTTTGGGGTCTTGTTTTGCAGGGAAGGTGATGAAATCATCAAGCACTAAGCGAGTGCAAGTGCATTCTGGCTAGTAGCTTGGAGAGGACAGCAGCAAGGAGAGTTGCTAAATGGATTGGTTTGTGCCAATCAAGAGTATGGGAGTGTAGGCACATGTATCTCAGTCATGTGTGTGCCAGGAGGAGAGTTGATGAGGTCGTTGAAGCCGTCAAAGAAGGAAAAAGAGCCAAAAACCCTAGGAACCCTTGAAAATAGGGGGTTTGAGGACAATCATATGTACGACACTTGTAGGACCTAAGGCCTGGTAAATCTTAGAGCCTTGATGGTCAAAAGAAAGAATCTACAAAAAAATTTGGGGGTTGTTAAGACTGTTTGTGAGAAAAGTCAAGAAAACGGGTTCTAGGAGGCCAAATTGGGGCAGAAGGCTACAAGGCCTAAAATTGAGTTTTTCAAGAAAGTGGGTAAAAAGTGAAAGAATCCTATGAGATGGATCAGTGAGGAGTCAAATCAACAAGGGGATAGTGAGAATACCCTTTCCTAGCCCCTGGAGTGGTTAGGACACTTTGGGTCAGTGTGGAGCCCAAGGAAGCTTAGTGGTGGATTGGGAGTGATGGAGAAGAATTTGAAATTGGTGGAGACTCTTACATGGTGAGAGGGGTTTAGGAGTGATCCCTTAGTAGGGTAGAGAGGAATACCCTAGGAAGACCAGATAATAGGTCTTGGGAAGAGCAAGAGTGCTCTTGAGGGATAAATGGTTTGTTTGGAAACAAGGATGGGTTCTCTCTTCATCGACATATACATTATTCCTCGATGTGTTCACACCAGTGTTACAAGACTAGGACTCACCTCGGACTTGACAAGCCATTTTTTGACTTGGACTCGGGCTCGGAGAGAGACTCGACAAATAGAAAAACCTAAGAAATTCAAAGATTTGTAAGGATTTAAAACTTGTTTCATGCACCCTTTAATAAATAAACCTTAAAGACACAATAGCATCATCAAATAGAAATTACTATGATCCCATACACAAACATACATCAATCACATAAGTATAAGCACAAATTTTAGCTGAAGGAAATAACACATTTAGATATATAAATATTGTGATATTGCTATCAGGATTCAATCGTGTAGTTTTACAAGTCAAACTCATTGACCCATGATTCATCAGTAGTGGTTCACAAGAACCCATCTCTCATGATAATGAATGGTTCATAAGGAGGAAGATAAATCTTCATACATTTCTTCTATCACAAATGAGATAAGTGCTTGGTTTCGTGAAGGTCATGAGACAACCATTAATGGGGAGTGGATACATGAAGAACTGATGGAGAATGATAATGGCTTCAGACCTACTATAAAGGAATTTTTTTTTCGTTTCAATGATGCAAGAGGTTTTTGGTTTCACTACCAAAATGAGCCTACGAAGAATGCATGTGAAACTCCTTTTGACCTTGAGGGTGTACTTACTCCATCTCAAGGATCATGCATTGAGGATGACATAGATCAATGCTAGGGCTAACCAATTAATAATTATACACGTGAATAAGTCAAACATGTACATGTCAATAAGGGAACTACAAGTACTCATAAACACGTAAGCCTCAAAAAGTATACACACGAATACATAGTATACACAAATTAAAACAAAGTATATGCACGAATACAAGGTATATGCATGAAAACATGTAAGCCACAAAGTATACACTCGAATGCACGTAAGTCACAAAGTATACACGTAAGTTGTAAAGTATACACTTGAATATACGTAACTCATATCTATTGAACCATCAATTTAGAATGCAAATATGGATAGGCATCAAAAAAAGATATTTGTATTAACCAAATAGCCATGTAGGCATACATAAATATATGTCGATATAAGTATGAAATATATGTACAAAATAGCCATGTAGGCTTACGAGAATGCCATCTAGGCATACAATGTCAAATATGTCCAATAAAAAATATGTACAAACCTGCCATGTAGGCATACAATAAAGGACTCTAGAATCAAAAGTCATTGCTCGCCATGCCTAGGAAATAAAATATTTCCCTTTCCTTTTCGCTCGGATGGTGATAGGTCTGTCACTCATTTTTGTTGTGCTCGTGGAGTGCTCCTGCTACTCCTCCTAGGGTTTAGTTCATGGTGAAGTTTTAACTGTTACAATAAGAAGTAAAGACATGAATATATAGAAATTACATTATAAAAAATGATATATTTGACAAAATAATCACTTATAGCCATCTCACGATCTTTTTCAACGAGGGAAATATCCTCATGCCCATGCTTAGGCATGCTCAAGCCCTGTATAAACCATGCAAATAGACAAAAACTACGTGAATCAATAATGGTTTGATTTCTCACTAACTAACATCTATAACAACAAATGTAAATTAAAATTTACTAATTTGCCTCATACCTCTTCTGTCAGAGCCATCGAGGATTGTATAGCAGATGTCACACCAATATCCATTGCCCTCATCACATTTAGAGGTGTATCATCTCGCAACAACTGAAAATAAAACAACAAATTATTCAACGTAATCAACGATGTGCATGCATAAACTACACAAATCTATTAAGTACTTGATTCATTAGTTAAACTCTTTATTCTATTACCTGCATGAAGGTTTGAGTAAATCCACCACCACTGGGAAGTGTTCCATCAAAACCTCCAATATTAGTCTGTTCAACATCCAAAATTGCATATTAAATTACCATTCGTAAAACAATGCCATTAATATGCAATAAACTTATAATTGTTTACTAGTTACATACCCTAGCGATAGGTGTATTGCAAAAATAGGTTGGTGGGGGGGCGGTGTATCTAGTCTCAACACTGTGACCCTGCAATTTTATTAAAATCATAAAAAAATTTTAGTTAATCTTGCATTTCAAAATCGAAATTTAATAAATTAAATTCAATGAACACATGCACTAACCTTTACCTGACTATCAATGCCATATGCCTCATGCAAAATGTCAGCTGCCCTCTCCATCTCCATAGCTGCAAATGGATCCTATGTACCAGTCTCCTGAGGGTCGGTGGGGTCATGTGAACAAGTAGCCCCGCAAGATTGATACACATGTGTTCGAAGACCACCACTAGAAGACTCCCCTGGATGGCGTTGTAGAATAGGGCTAGTATGATGGATAACACTCTGGGTCAAAGTGTTGATTGCCTGCAATGTCTCTACGTCAGCACTTTCCTTCACGATGAAAGGCATAACAATGTGCTCATGAGGTGGCCTAGCGAGAGCTCATCTACCTTGCCGCGTAGGATCCGGCTGTGCACCAGGTCTATCCTGAGCTGACCCCCCACCTCTCCCCTAGAAATCCCTCATATCAAAATAATTTGGGATTTTGTTCAATATGAACTCACTACATAGTTTCCTAAGGAAATATTGCGGGACCTCACAATTGTTGCACGGTGGGTAATCGAAGACCATGTACCACCTATCATAAAATCGCTCCTTCATTTGTTGGTGGTGGCACCAATGGATAGGAAACCTCTTCGCATTGAGGGTAAGATTTTGATTTGTGCGTGGGTCGGTGAATAATGAACACAAATCACCTTTTGTTATTTTTAAATCTTTCACATCCTTGTATGATAGTTTGTTTGCATAATACTCCCTGGCTGCTTGCCTCCTATCTTCCCATCCAGTTATTTGTTTGCTAATTGAATCTACGTTTTTCAACATATCTTTCAATGAATTTGCTAGAGTCATTCTTTTTGTGGTTGAACCATTTGGATCACTCAACCTATTGATCAAATCCTCAATTTATTTTTTGTTGTTCTCAATTTCACTCATTAAATTTTGTTGAGTGCCAGGAGGGGGTTGAGTGATTAGTGGAGGAGGTTGATGTTGTGGTTGATTTTGATCTTGAGGATTTGGTTGGTCCTCCTGTTGAGGATTTTGAGGGTTTGCAGGTTGATTTGCATCTCCTAAAAATTAAAACAAATAGATATCAAATTCAACCTAAAACTAACAAATTCAAAACAAAAAGCATAGAATCCTTACCTCTTACAGCTCCTCGTCGTCGTGGCGCCATCGTTGTGAAGAAATTCAGATTCTTGGTGAAGAATTCTTCTCCTAGAACGCGAGCGCGATATTTGGAGTTTTTGGCCATGGGTGGAGCAAAAAAACCAGTCGAAATGCAAATGAGAGATTTGCATTTTTTTTTTGCTTTTAACAGAATATAACGCGTGCGCGTTATAACGCGCTCACGTTATGTCTTTGTATTTGTGGCCGAAGGGAACTTGCCTAGGTTTAACGAAAGACATAACGCGAGCGCGTTATAACGCGCTTGCGTTATGGCTTTCAAGTTTTTTTTTTTAGGGTGTCCACAAAATTGCTACCCATTTCCATGCACCCGCCCTCTAATGGGTTGGCTAGGTTAAATGGGGCACTAATTATCCACAAAATTTAGAAAGCCTTGAGAACCAAACAAATCTTTTATCTCACTGAGTTGAAAGCACACAAAATTCTACCTACACAAATTTCTCACAACTCATTATAGAGCTACCATCATGCTTCAATCCTTATATTTCCTAGGCTATGAACCCTCCTCAATTGAATACACATAATCCACAAAGATGTTCAAATTCCTCTTTCACGACCAATCTTTCATCACTCTCATAAATTGTGCACTCTATGTATCCATGTGAAGCAAATAAAGGGACAATGTCATATAAAAACAAAAAATAGAGACAACTAAGTTACGATATAGCATGATGACAGCTCACAGGCACATGAGTGAATTGCTCTGATACCAAACTGATGTAAATGATTCCTCAAATGCTACAAATTAATGAACTCCTCCTTTGTAATACAAAGGAAATATGAACAATAGAACAAAGATGGAAAATATTAGGATTCATCCTTTGTGAAACTCTACTCTATATTCATTCTTCAAAACATGATCATTACATCCCAAAAACCGACTCATTTGAGTCTAGCTATCCCCTTTATTCACCGATAAAATCCTAAATTAACTCCTTAATAGAATAACTAAACTTCTAAATTAACTCCTACGAAGACTACTAACCAACAACAGTTAAGAAACAATTGCATCAGTTATGATGCACTATCTTTCATTGATTTATTTCTTTCAAATATTAGAGTATGAACAACATGTGACTTGATGGATCATAGTCAAGATAATTTTTTGAGGGCACTAAGGGATAACTTGCAATAGGTACAAAATCAACAAAATACTTATGTAGATTGAAAAAGAATAAAAAGGCCCATTAAGGTGGGAGACTTGGTTTTCCTGAAATCGCAATTATATTTAAACAAGCTTCTATTAAGAAGAGTGGAGTTGAAAAGCTCAAACTTCGATACTATGGACCATACAAAATTGTGAAGTGGCCTACGAGTTGGAGCTTCCATAGAATGTTAAGATTAATTATTTTTTCCATGTATCTTGTTTAAAGAAAGTCCTTGGTCAACACATTATGCCCTCAAATGAGTTGCCACCCTTAAATGATGAGGGTACATTAATTTTGATCCCAAAAAAAGTGATAGACACGTGCATTGAAAACTTGAGGAACAAGAGCATCACAAATTATCTATAATGTGGAAAAACCTACTAGTTGAAGACACTACATGGAAAGGACCAAATATTCTTGAGCATCCTACTTAGTTAATCCCATTAAAAACTGTCGGTCATCTGAATATTTGTGTTCACAAATCTTTTCAAAATTTAACAAATTTTTCCCCCTTCTTAAAAGATTTGTTTCCCATACTCTTAAGACATAGCCTCATGTAATTGCTTGGCTTATTATAGGTAGTAGACACTGCTCAATTTTGTAGGAGTTATCTGTGGAGCTAGTGATCCCATGAATATTTAATTTTCTTGTTAATTTTTTAGTAGTCATCTTCAATTTTATTTTTGAAACGACATTTTTCTCAATATGCAGATGTTGCTTATTTTCAACCCCTCATTTTTCTCATAGTTTATTTTCAATTCCTAAACAATAATTGCTCCACTAAAATAGAAAAAGATTCTAAATTATCATTTTTCACAATTTTAAATTTTAATAGGAACACTCCAATTGCTTAAATTTAAACCAAAAAAAAAATACAAGCTATCACATTACAAATTGGAACACTCTTAACATTATTTGTAGAAAGTGAAACACAAAAGAAAGTATTTTTATGTCCAATAAAACGGATGGCCCCCAAATATAACGCACATCCCTTGTTACGCTAAAATCATTTTTCAGAATAATTGCACTTTATCTTGGAAATATGTGTTTTCTTCCTTTAGAAGTGGTCTGCTAAATGGAGATGCTATTTGGAATTCCTCGGCCAGTTAGCCCCGCTTGCCTGCTAAAATCCGAAGTGCTCGGATACAGCAATGTATATGGCACCTTTGCAGGCCCTAACCTATTCTTCAGTCTTCCATCTGCATTCCTCTCGTTTATCTTGTTCTCTATTTCTTTTAACTCCCTACTAAAGCTCTCAAAAGTCTCCATTACCCGCTCATCATCAGTCCAATCCCCTGGTTCTCTCTGCCCCAGATACACTTCGTCTGTACAATGTCTCGACAATATCTCTATCAGCCCAATTCCCAGGGTAGTTTGAAATTGACTGGAGACAGTTTTCAAGAAAACTGAGTCTGGATTCTTAGCAAGCTCTGAAAACTCTTGAGATCCTTCCTCGGGGATAAACTTTCTGCCGACTGCGGGCCTATTGGGCATGTACCCAGAGTAAGCATACTGCCCAAAATTGGTTGCTGCATGAAGAGCCGAAGCCACCCATATAATTATGGTTAGTGCTTTCTCAAGCTCTGCCACAGTGTCCATCTTGTACCACCATGTCTCCTCCTTTTTGTCTGCATGGCCAACATTTCGTATTTCATGCCACCATGCCTGAAGCTCTGTGTCACCTCTTACAAGCTCATCGTTGTAGTAGATGGACAGATATTTCCGAACCCATGACTGTATTGCAGACCATATCTCTAATCCGTCCACAGCATAAGGATAGTCTTGGATCATAAGCCTCAGCCCATGGGGCATCGATTTATCTTCCACAGCCATACCCCTGTCCGGTCCGAAATTGTGGGTCAGTATATTCAAATACATTACATTTCAGAGGAACCGAAATATACAGAACTTAGTAACTTAGTACCTTTTAAGAAGATCGATAGGCAAGGCTTCTTCGTCAAATCTCCAGTCTTTGTAAGGTATAGCAGACATTTCCAAGGAATACTTCTGTGGAAACACCGTTCTTTCAACTATTCCTCCGGCATTTATTAGAATATGGCGAGCCAGAGCATTGATGTTCATTGTGTCACGAAAATGTGGGCTTAGTAGCTTATGAAGGGGATGCAGGGCGCTCAGGTTTCTATTTGTGGCGATTACAAATGGTTCTATGACTGCGTGTGTCCTCAGCCTGAAAGCCGAAAGCAACAAGACCCCAAATCATGATTTTTGATATCTTCTTCAATGAATGAGATTGTCAACAAAACAATGAAAATCCAGGAGTATTTACTATTAACAAAGATGTTGAATCAATGTTTGTTTCCAAGGCCCAACTGCCCAAGAGACCTCCTAAGTGATCCTTTTGTAATATTGATATCTTTTTATGTTCCTCCTTCCTTGAGATTTCAGAAAAACCAAAAATTTAAGGGAAATGCTTACCAGTGGCTGATCAATTCGTGGTATCCAGAATCGTTAACTGTGGCGTGCGCTTTAGCGAGCTGCCAGAGTGCTCCAGATACCCCTTGCTCTGCAGGAGTAAACACCCTTCTCAACCCTGACGGCAGACTCAGTTCTATGGCAACCGGCTTCAACGTGTCATCCTTGCAGAGGAACAGAATTGTGCGAGAAGCATAGGCTTTTGTGGACAGAGCATTTATCCGGTTGAGATATGGCATGAAGGTGTCGTGATGATCCAAAATGAACAGTTTGTTTTTTTCAAGGGCCTAACAAATTTTAAGCACATACACAATTTTGAATTGTTACAGGACATCTTAAAAGAATGACAAGCTAAGCAATCATCTGCAGATTTAAACAGAGAAAAGGTATACCTTCTCCACTGTAAGGCCATCAAGGTTCTTTTCTATATGTGCAGCAGTAATATAGCTTTCTTGCGGACCATATCTTCGTGGGTCCAATTTACTTCTTGGGGGAAAACTCTGTAAATTGTATGCATTGATATATCAGATCGTATCCTACTGTAAACCTCACCAATGCAACATTTTATTTCAAACAGATTCATTCCCGAGAGCTTAGAATGCATTTACACGATCCCGTCCAATTGT
The DNA here is from genome assembly GCA_007115665.2 of Sequoiadendron giganteum. NCBI lineage: Eukaryota > Viridiplantae > Streptophyta > Pinopsida > Cupressales > Cupressaceae > Sequoiadendron > Sequoiadendron giganteum. The sequence continues at coordinate 378,756,678 of CM021105.1, forward strand.
TATTTGAGCCACTTTAGGCAATTATTGATATATCCAGCAAAACATGCAAAGAAATAAAGATTATCAATCCAATTATAACAGTAATGAGACTGACTGTAAAGATACAGCTAACCTAGTAGGGACTAGGTAGGGAGAAGTTTTTATGTTCTCCAATGAGCGCTAAAGGAAAGTAGAAAAATAGGCAGGAAAGCTTTTACTGTATCTGTTAAGCTTTTGGTAGAAAACTGTGCAGAGATTATCACAAGGATAACTCATACTAGCAATATGAAGAATGTCATAAGGAGAATGTTAAATTACTTGGAGACGCCTTATATGCAGAGGGTTGACACCAGAGAGCATCTGCCGAGCAAATTCTTCATCTTTTCTCCATGCGAATTCGTCAGCTGTATCGAACAATTTTTCCCTGCAAATTATGTCTTCTAGTTTTTTAACACAAAATAATGACAGGTGACAAAATGTAACTCACCGGCTATGACCTGCGGATATGGATACTTGAGCAAACTCTCGCCCTCTGTTCTGAAAAATTCCTTGATGAGCTCCAGAGAACTGAATTTGTTTGTAGGCTTCTGAACAGATTTCAAAGGCAATGGTATTCCATTTGTGTACAGCTTCTTAACATCTTCAAAAGAGTCGAAATCATTTGGAGTGGAATCAAACAGTGCCTGGAGTTCAGGCACTAAAAACTGGACCAGACTCTTTAATCCATAGGCTAAGAAATCAGACATTTTAAGCCGCCCAAACCGTTCATCTCGAGGAACATATATGTCTAGGTTCAGTGAAGATAATCTGCTTTCCGTAGCTGGATCTGTCAATCATCATGATCAGTAATATCAGCTTCAGATAATGAAGGCTAATTGAAAACCAGGTAATACAAAAAATGTAGAGCTAGTATCAACCACTTCTATTGTGATGACGACCGGTTCGCCCCCTACGTGGGTATGGGAATTCTGTAGATCCTCCCAATACTGGGCGTTTATAGTCCTCGCCTTTGTCTGGGTCTCCAAGGTCATTATAAACATCATAATCATAAATTCTGTCCCACTCTTCCCTCTTTCCTGTTCCATTTCCTCTTAGGCTTTGAAGCTCTTTATTTCTCAGCTCTACGAGGGCCCGAGGAGTATCAGCCGGTAGATAGCTCTGTAAATGCATTACTGGAGTTAATGATAAAAGGTTCTGTTTATTGCTTTGGAAGGCTTCCATCTGTTCTTTTATATTTGAAATTTATAAATTATTGTTCACAAGTAATCATATTAGTTCAATGGAATTATAAAAAAATTGTGAGAAAAAGAAAGAAAACAATATAAACTATAATAATTATTCAAGACACCAATATTTCTATTTGAATTGGATGTAATTACTTGGATATTCCAGACTTCAGAGAGATAAGAATAGAAGACTAGGACCAAAGACATTAAAAGATGAAAACTAATAATGTCAAGGACATTGAACATTATTTTCTCCTTAAATCGCAAGAAAACAGACTCCATTTTTGCTGTAGATTGGCTTATCACAGTATTAACAGGGTGCATAAACCACTTGGGCTATACCCAAAAACGAAAATTTCAGTAGGCCAAGAGAGACCATACAACAATGATGATGAAAAGTTTCCGAGGAATTAGCCTAGCCGCATGGTAGACCGATTCATTTTGGGCCGGAGAGACTCAAGGCAACCTGTAGCGAACCAAGTCCAAAATTTGGCTTTATCAGATCTCGAACAGGGGAAACCCACATGGCACAGGCCCTAAGCGACCCTAATGACCCTGGGATTGCACCAAATTGCAGGACTGATCACTTCAACTGGTAAGCTGTAAAGGTTCCATTGTCCCACCTCTACCTACTTTACAGGATTTAGCGTTTCTAACTGGATGTTGGCTCAAAGCCTTATGCTCCCTATTGCCTCTAGCTAAGTAAAAAAGATGCGTATTAAGCACTAACTGTAAGTTCAGTTACGAACCAACCCATCTTCCAACATGTCATGACAACCTAATTTAATGGCCCTGCCAATTCTGCCTTTAATTCTCTGCATGGCACCGATAGCAATGAGCAGGGCCAATCTACTGTATAGTTTTACAGGAATGAGGAAACATCAGAAAATGGAATGGAAGTCAAAGCTTAAGCAGAAATTAAATAAATAAACAGATAATTGACCGTTTTTATTTGTCTTCTTCATCAAGGAACACCAGAAATCCTGTCCCTTTCGATTTGTTAATCGCTATTATCATCTGAAGACTAAACTAAAAGACACAAATGTCAGGGCATACCTTATTTGAGAAGAAAATTCGATCTGTCTTGTATTTACTAGCAGGATAAACCCAAGAGTTGCAGACGAAATCAACATTGCCTTGTTCAGGAATTTCAACTGTCAAAGACTTAAGAAAAAACTCATGGTGATGTAAATTCCTTATAAGGAAGGCTCCAGGAGTCCCAAAGCTGAAGTCCCACTTGAAATCAACTTGGTACTTGCTCTCCCCACTGACGATGCGTTGCCCAGTAGATATCCATTTCTGTATAAATGCTGCCTCCCCAAGTTTTCCACTTCCACTGCCTGTCACATTCAGTTTCAAGTGAATTACATTGCAGTTATGAAGACTTTAACTTGTCACCAATCAAATTAGAAGATGAAAGAAACAAGGAGAAGAATAGGGTCTAACTTGGATCCATAAAAGTGGTGCTGATAAGCTGTAGAGAGACTCTTTTTCCGAGCAGCTCGATGAAGCTGTCCTCCAGTCCTGCATGGAGATCGTTAAAATCTAAAGCATTTTTCTTTTGCAGAACAACAAAGCCTCTGATTGTCTCCTCATTTACTGGTTCAGGAAATCCAAACAGTTTTTCGAGCATCCTGATCAAGGGGCCGAAGCAACGGTCATAGTGCAGATTGACTGCCATTGTTCGAAGCTCCAGACTCAATTCGCTAATTGTGTCTTCTAACCAAACTTCAAGCTGTATAAAAGCAAATTTGCAGATGTCTTTTATCACACTTCTTCCACAAAAATTCTTTGAAGTCACTAAGTTCTGAGATGCAATCAGCATACAATTAGTTGGTGTCACTTTGCTTTAATCCCTTGCCGACGACGTCAAGAATGTGGGAATTTATCTTTAAAAGCTTATCCGTGACCTTTGATCTGTCAGGGGGTATCCTGCTTTATACGTTGGCATCTAATACCCACCAAAGCTTAATTGTTCCTAATATCTGAAAGAAATCTAAAGAATAGAGGAAAGGAAACTTCTCCCATAATATCTGTTATTAGGTTAACCAGTTCGTGTCACTAACGGTAGTCTCCACGCGATTAACTTTTGAAAATAAAGCTAGATATGACGCCGATCGTAAATTTTTTTCTGTAGCTACAGCTCAGTATACTTCTGATCAACATCCCGAGAAATTGGTTGTTCTGAGATTGACTTGAAACTAATAATATCTCTGTTAATTCACGTGAGATCCACGCTATAATCTTGTGCAGGTGATTAAGCTGGTGGAAAGGGCAAGATTACTTGGCACAGAACGTGAAGATTAATTGAAATCTTCAAGATAATAGGGGAAACGTAGGAGGTTAGAATCATATTTTTATGGTTAATGCATTTCTGTGAAAACCATTTTCCATTTTTCATGGAATTTTGAGAAAATTGCTGGAGTTTAGAATAGTCATTACATTTTACTAAAATGTGAATGGAAGAGGCGTAAAATGTGAAAGAGGTGCTAATGATTTAGTTTTCACAAGTTATTTCAAAAGTTTCATTTGGAATGTTTAAGGGAATTGAAGTATTTTTAGGAGAAGGAAACAATACGTGAATAATACTAAAATCTAGTCAAAATAAGGAGTCATTAGAGATTTGTAGAGGCTGCTCATGAGAGAAGTTTGTGTAAGAATTATAATTGTAAAAAGTGTATTTTTAGTGGAATTCAATATTTTGTCAATTCTATTTATTTATCATGGTCACATGTATATCAAATATTGTTTGTATTATTGAGGTCATATGTGTTACATTTGGTAGGGGTTTCAAGACTCTTGGAAACTCATATGCAACATCTAATGGTTAGATTTTAAAAGAAGATCGGATTGGAGGTTGGAGACATCGGAGGTTGGAGGATATTCATCATGTCTTGAGCTAGCTTCTTGCTCAAAGATGATACCTTACATGAGAAGTATTGGTTTCAATTTATGTCCCTTCATTGAGCAAGGGGTGCTTGACATCTCGTGGAAGAACATGTGGATAATATAATATTTGAAATAGGGTGGGACTGTATCTACATTGGTTTAGCGTCTTTTGTTCTCAAGGGGAGGAATTTGATTTCCACAACATTGGAGGAGGGATATTAACACTTTTGGAGGAAAGTGGACTCTTAGAGGATAGTTGTTCTCTCATATCCGATGCTAGAGGAGGGATTTTGAAAAACTCAGAGGAGATGTGGACTCTTAGAGGAGAGTTGTTCTCTCATTATGCATGGAGGATGAGAGTATGTTCTCTCATGTGGTACAAAAGATTTGCAGGTTTGACAGGAAGGAGATCCGTTGATGGATTCAATTTGGTGTTTCCTAGGTGAGCAAGGAGAAGTGATGAAGGTGCATCATCAAATTTTCAAAAAGGGCTATTGTGTTTAGTCCTTGTAGTGTTTCATCCTTTATCTAAATTGATGTAATAAGGGAGGGAATGCTAGAATTAGTATTACATCATTAATTTGTAATTTAGATTTAAATATTAAATAATAATAAATAAATTAACATGTAAATAATAATTTATAAATAAATGTTAGGTTTTAGTAAATAAATAAGCTAGTTTAGGAGCTACTTTCTCATAAGAAGTTTGGGGAGTTACAAGAAAAATAAAGGCTTTATAAGTCATTGTAATGCAATGTAAAAATAATCTTGAATTTAATAATATATTATTTTGTATTATTCTTTATCTGCAACAATGGTGTAATTTACATATTTCATTTGCTCACCATTTCAATATTTTCCACATCTGTTATAGTAGCTTTAAACAAGGAAGAAGTGTTGACAACATATGACACGTCTTTGATGTCTTTGTGTTATCTTTGTCTAATGTGTGATGACTAGACAATATTGATATCTTTGTTATCTTTTTGATGATATTTCAAAAATATTTGCATATCTTTTGGAAGTATCCATTATGTTCCATATGGATCTATATTAATATTACTTTTGGTATTTACAATTGTAAGAGAACATGTACTTATCAATTAACTCTTTTTTATTTTTATTTTTTTAATCTTATTAGTGAAACACATTAAGAAAATGACCTCCTAAATAACTTGTATGGGTTTTAACTCTAAATTCTATGAAAATGAACATAATTTAACAAAGTGCAAAGTACATGTTCAAGTTCATAGAGTTGTTGAAGTAAATGTATAATCATATTTTGAATAAGAAAGTATGTAAAATAATAGAATTATGGAAATGTCATAATCTTATTATTTCATCTAATGTTTACAATAATTATGGTTCTAAATGAGTGGATAAAGGATTCCATCCTATATTTGTGTGAGCACACTATGTCATTCTTTCCTACAACACCAATGACACATGCTAATGGTCTTCCTTAAATTCATTTGGGTGAAAGCAAAAAAAATGCAATGTAATTGTCATCAATCACTTGATCACACTCAAATTGTTGTGCCATGATCACGTCTAATAACAATTGTATAATATTTTATTATCACTTTAGACACATAAAGGGGCAAAATTAAACTCTTGACAAATTGTAATAGATTTGGGGGAAATATCCTAAGTTCTCAATTATTCATTATAAAAATAATTTTTTTATTTCATTAAAGAACCTACACATAATTTTATTTTTTAGGATATCTCCATATTGATTTTCCTTGTTAGCTAGCTAATACCTTGCAAAATAATATTTTTTATTACTTGTATAGAACACAAATTTAAAATCTTATGAACTACTTTTTGCAATCCATTATTCTAGAGTAAGATGTGTTATAATAACATCTATAAGGTATGCAAGTTTGTCACATGAATACTAATGGGAGCTTCTTCTGATCCCAAGGCTTCCATTATGTAATAATCATAACCTTGAATGTTAAAATCCCAACTATTGAATATGAGAGTATTGATCATTTTGAGTCATTTATTAGCATACCAAATAGTGAGTAGAAAATCAAGAACATTGTATGAAAGAGATATTGGATCCTTTTGGTCTACTCTTATGGTTACCATTGTAACTCAAAAATTTTAACCAACTTGATGTCTATATATAGTTTTTGGAAACAAACATGTAAACATAGTTTAGAGCATTAGAAAGAGGATTTGTGTTTCTATTAAAAGTCACATGATAATTATAGATCTACATATCATTAAGATCATTTTCACATATCTTATACATGCAATTGGAAAGAAAGATATCATGGAGCTCTTGGTTTAATCTATAAGACAATACGGTTAAATTCCCAATGTATATTTTGGCACATCCATTGTGGTTATCAAGATCCATTTTGACCTTGGTCATATTTGAAGTTCAAAAGCTCATCATAAGAGATATAGATTCCACTCTCTTTAGGGCCCTATATTATTCTTTACATCATATCTTTAAGGAGATAGGGAGACTTGGAGTTTTGTAATTTGAGGAGCACTTGATCTTGTAGACAATGATAATTTGTTATCCATTTTGAGGGTAAGTGCACCAAGATGGTTCCCAAAAAGGGGACTTAAGTGGATAGCTTTTTTCTAAAATCAGGAAATAGTGACCTTGGACGTGAAATTGAGGATACTTAGACTCAAAATTTTGAGATGAAACAAAAAGAAGGATTCAAGTGCTTCGAGTCTACTTTCTAAACTACTAATTTATTTTGAAAATGGTTGAGATTAAGGGGTTCAAACGAGGGATGTACACAAATTGGTGTTGTTTTTGTTAGAAAAACATAACATAGCAATTCTTGTATGACCCTCATACGGTGAACTTTTTTTTTAGTATTTTTAAAATCGCAACGGTCAGAAGTTACCTAACAGTATGTAGTTGATGCACAATTTTTTTGATAATTTTTAAATGAATATTTGATTTTTTACTAATTTGAGAAGTGGACATTTTCTAAAAATAGAATTTTGGCCGTGCTACCCCTACAAATTTTGGAAACTAATTGATTTTTTTTATTTTTAATTTTTTAATTTTGTAGAATGGAGTCTAGTTTCTAAAAATGTAATTTATTTGAAAAATTGATGAACGGTTAATTTATAACGAAAAAAATACCAAACACTGTTTTTTGGCAAAAAAAAGACATACAGATAAAATAAATTATGGATGAAAGACTTAACATTTTCAGAAAGTGAAAAAAATTACATTGTTGGATAGCTAAGAGATAACCCAACATTACCCATGTGTTTGATTTTTTCGATATTGAACCACGTGCAATCCTGACAGTGAGCACAAACTCAATTATGAGAAATATGGTGGATTTTTTTAAAAACACGTCTTTGGTCATTGGGAATGCCCTCCAAGCCTTTGGGTTGGTATTCCAAGGCAAATACCAAGCCTAAGGCTCGAGAATTCCCAAAGCAAGATATAACACGAGCGTGTTATAACGCGCTTGCGTTATGTCCTCCTTTATGTTAAATGCCAATATATTGAATGTATGCTAATATATTTGTATGTTTGTATGTACATGTATGTATGTATGCTTGTAAAGATGTAAGATTATATGTATTATGCTTGTATGTATGCATTTATGTATGTCTTTAGACGGAGGGAGAATTCAAAGAGAGAGAGAATCTAGAGAGATGGAGAGGGGGTGGAAGTGAGAGTTTAAGAGAGGGAGTGGGAGAGAAGGGGTTGGAGTGAGGGGGACTTAGCTAGGTAGGGTGGGAGGGATAGAGGGAGGGAGAGATAGAGAGGGGGGGTGGGAGAGAGAGAATTAAGGGAGAGGGAGAGAGGGGGCGGTGGGAGAGAGAGAATTGAGGGAGAGGGAGAGAGAGAGGACAGAGAGAAAGAGAGGGTTATGTAGGTAGGGTGCGAAAGGGAGAGACTTGAGAGATAGGTAGTGAGAGGGTGTGAGAGAGATGGAGTGTGTGAGAGAGAGGGAGTGGGAGAGAGAGGGAGTGTGAGTGAGAGACCTGAGAGAGGGAGAGGGTGTGGGAGGGAGTGACCTGATAGAGGTAGAGAAAGAGGGGGGTGGAGTGAGAGGGGAGAGAGAAAAAGAGAGAGTTACCTAGGTAGGTTGCTAGAGGGAGAGACCTGAGAGAGAGAGGGGGTGGGAAGGAGAGACATGGAGAGAGGGAGAGAGAGGTAGTGGGAGAGAGTGGGATGGAGTGGGAGGGACATAAAGAGAGATGGATAGAGGGAGCGAGAGAGGGTGGTAGGGATTGATTGAATGAGAGGTACGCAGAAAGAGGGAGACGGTATATAGAGACAATTAGAGAGGGTAGGAGGGAGGGAAGGAGGGAGAGGTGAGATGTATAGATAGAGAGAAAGTGATAGGGTTTGAGGTATAGGGTTGAGGGATTAGGGTGGAGGACCTATAGGGTTGATGGTTTCTAGGGTATTAGGGTTTAAGGTTTGAGGGTTGAGGGAATAGGGATGATGGTAGAGGTATTTGGTTGAGAATTTATAGGGTAGAAGGTTTAAGGAGTTTAGGGTTGAAGGTTTAGGAGTTAAGGAGTTTAGGGTTAAGAGGAGTTTACTTGTTGAGGTAGAGGTTTAGGAGTATAGGTTTGAGGTATAGTTGAAGGATTAGGTTCGAGGGGTCCAATGTAAGGGGTGGAGAGGTTTAGGGTTTAAGGATTGAGGGTTGAGGGATTAAGGGTTGAGGGTTGAGAATTGAGGTTGAGCGTTTAATGTATAGGGTAAAGGGTAGAGGGTTTAAGGGTTGAGGGTTTAAGGTATAGGGTCGAGGGTCGAGGGTCCAATATATAGGGTAGAGGTTATAGGGGTTGAGAGATTAAGGGTTGAGGGTTTAGGGGATTAGGAAGAGTTTTTCTTGGATTTCACAGTATAAGGGTTGAGGGATTAGGGTTTAGGGTAGAGAGTATTGGGTAGAGGGTAGAGGGTAGAGGGTAGAGGGTAGAGGGTTTAAGGAGTTAGGGTTGAGGGTCAAGGGTTTAGGGTTGAGTGTTTAAGGGTTTAAGGGTTGAGTGTTTAAGAGTCAAGAGGGTTGAGGGATTAGAGTTGAGGGTAGAGGGTAGAGGGTTTACGGGTTAGGATTTAAGGGTTTAGATTTTAGGGATGAGGGATTAATAGGTTATAGGGGTTGAGGGATTAGGGTTTAAGGGTTGATGGTTGAGGGATTCGAAGGGTAGGGGTTGAGGGATTAAGTTTAAGGGATGAGGGTTGAGGGTTGACGAATTATGAGGGTATAGGGGTTGAGGGATTAGGGTTTAAGGGTTGAGGGATTAAGAGGGTATAGGGGTTGAGGGATTGAGGGATTAGGGTTTGAGGGTTTAGGGTTGAGGTTGAGGGATTACGGTTTAAGTGTTGAGGGTTGAGGGTTCAAGGATTAAGAGGGTATAGGGGTTGAGGGTTAGAGAGTTAAGAGGTATAAATTGACATTGATGGTTAGAGGATTAAAGAGGGGTATAGGGTTGAAGTTGGTTTAGAGGTTGGGATTAAGAGGGTATAGGGTTGAGGGTAGAGGGTTTAACAATTTAGGGTTTAAGGGGTTAGGGTTGAGGGTCGAGGTTTTAGGGTTGAGTGTTTAAGGGTTTAAGGGTTGAGGGTTTAAGAGTCAAGAGGGTTGAGGGATTAGGGTAGAGAGTTTACTATCTATCTCCATGTCTCCCACTTTCTATTTCTAACCCTCTGCTCCCTCCCTCTCCCTCTCCCTCTCCCTCTCCCTCCATCTTTCTCTCCCACTCTCTTTCTCTCTCCTCTCTCCCTCTCTCCCTCTTTTCTCTCCCACTCTCTCTTTCTCCCACTCTCCCCCTCTCTCCCTCCCTATCTATCTCCATGTCTCCCACTTTCTATTTCTAACCCTCTGCCTCTCCCTCTGCCTCTCCCTCCATCTCTCTCCCTCTCTCTCTCTCCCACTCTCCTCTCTCTCTCTCTCTCTCTCTCACACACACACATTCACCTCTATCTCCTCTACTATAAGGGTAGCAGGGGACAACTATAGAATTAGGATAGAGGGTAAAGACAAAGAGGGAGAAAAGAAATATACAAAGAAAACCATATTTCACATAACACGCTGAGCACGTGTTGTACTCCACTAAAATGGTAAAAAACTCTATATACCCATGATTTCAAGGCCCATAGTCTGCATATTCCCCTTGTTCTGCGCGTGCTTCGACAAAAAATGGCTTTTTGATGATGTTGTGAAGTGTGCAAGCATTTTTTTCACATTCCATCACCTTTTCCATGATCTTTCTACCACCTTTGCATGAAATAGCAGAGTTTCCATGTTGAAAGACATATAATATCAATTGAAGTTTGAATTCCATTGAAAACTAATATACAATTGAATTTTGGAGGGGAACAAGCTTTTGAACAAGTCAAATTATTGTGGAGTTTGAAGAAAGAAGAAGCTAAGGCTACATAATTGGGTTGAACTCCTCCATTTGAAAGTCTGGTTTTTTAGGTATGTGAAGTCTTTACAAATTTTCTTTCATTCTATTATGGCTTGCTTTCATTTTTGTTTGTCATTATAACCTTATGTTGTCAATGCACATTTTAAATTACCATTATATACACTTTCCAATTACTATTTTAACTTGATGCAGAACATCTACCAGGATCCAAAAATCATCAAGGGTACTTCTGACCCTAAATTAAGTTGAAGAAGATCAACAAACAAACTCAATCATCTTTTCATCAAAACATTAGAACTTGGTTTCAACTCTTTGTCAAACTCAAAAAAATAGATTAACCATCATAAAATTGATCGTAACATAGCATAAAGTTGATTAGAAACTCAAAACCATTCACCAAAATTCATCCTTTAATACAACTCCAAGCCTCTCCCATTCCTCTGAAAGGTCCAAACACCTTCCAATACCTCTGTACAAACTAATGCAGTACAAAGGAAGAAATCAACACCTTTCTTGACACACTTATTCAACTATATTTCCCTTCACAAAAAATTTGATTCGTATAATCAAATTAGCATTATGAGTTCCCAATTCCTTTTAAGGACCTTCAAAACACCTTGAAAATCTTGAAAATAACTGATTACAATCAACTAGGTTCCTCAAAACATCAACCAATGATTATGTCATTCACAAGTTGTCTTAGATCTTCCATAATGGTACCATTGTTTACAAACACAAAATATAATTCTTAAGGCACAACAAAACCATTCTTTGCTTAATAAATCTATGTTTGAGTTAGTACAACAAAAATGAAACCTTTCAAAAGTATGCCCTTACACACAAACTTAGTTCCTTTGTTCACTATCCACATTACTAGTAGCCAAGCATCTGCAAACTGTCACATGTATCTCCCAAACCAAGGCATCTAACAAGATTAAAAAGGCCTAATGGACCAATCCCAACACTCCTCCAAGCTGGACAACAAACATAAACACTATTTCCCACATTTCACCCTTGGAATCTAGTTATTGTGCAAAACCAGTTTTGGGCCCTTAACTCAAAAAATTTCCAAAACACCAGGAAAATAAAAGAATGATTCTAGCACCCATTTCAAAGTTGCAAGACATACCTTAACCCATCACATGACTCCTTTGGGACAACTTTAAGGAAACTAACCTTTTCACTATTTTAGGCCTCCAAGTAGGCCAATTTTACAAAGGAGCTACCCTTAGATCCTCACACCAGACTTCCAAACCCAAAAAAAATCTTTAATTAGGTCTCAAAACAAGATATTTTCTAGGTCTTAGGACCTTACCCACTCAACTAGGCTTCCAATACAAAAAACCCCATTTTTCAATGCAAAGAGGGAGGGTTTATAGAAACTCCTATACCCAAGCCTTCCCAGACCATTCCAAAGCATCAAACATCTTCAAAATACCCTACAAAAGGTAAAAAGTTCATTACAAAGACCACTCCTTCAACACTTTTTCAAAATCACTCCTTGGTTCCTCAAATTCTCATGGAAAACTACTTGTTTCAGCCTAAGAACCCCATCCTATTGTCATTAGTTTCATTCCAAGGCATGTTCAACAATATAATACCATACTCTAACAATGTACATGCCATCCCACCGAGAAACAAGTCATAACAGTAGGTGGGATGGTCATTTCATAATTAAATCCTACTCAAACCCTTGACTGGCTTCAAATGAGCAATTTCAGAAAATTGTCAATTGCTCCCTTCAAACATTACTATCGAGCCAATGGAGGTTGTTTAAACCTTTTTCAATGACAACCAACTCCCCACAATGCCTATAACTAACAAACAACGTGCCTTTGAAAGCTCATATAATCAGTACATGGAAAATGTCTTTAATGACCCTCTTACAACATGAAGATACCCAAAATTGAATCAAATTTTAAAATGGAAGCATAGATTGTCAAGGTGCTCCTACACCACAAACTTATCAAACACTCACAATTCCATTCACTCATTAGTAATCACCATCATGGTTATTCATTTTTAGTTAGAAATGTGCTCTGGCCAGCCTAGTGCTTCCATAGTTTGTACACATTTGTCTACATGCTAGGTTAACTTTTGTACACGATGATTGTAAGTATTATTTAAATGAAGCCTTCAATGACATATATTTTTCAATTAATTTGAATGGATACATTTTTTAGGAACTAATATTCATCTCATTACCATGGTACAGATAAAATTATCCGCCATGCTGAAGAAAAAGACAAAGAGGAAACTAACAGATGAAGAGAACGAAACCTTGAAAGAAAAGGAGAGAGTTCGGGTGGCGGCATATCGTGAAAAGAAGAAATTGGAAATGATTGATGAAAACAACCCGATTGTAGAGGAACCTTAACCATCAAAAAGAGAATGGGAATTGGCAGCACAGCAAGCACGAATGCGAAAGAATCATCCTAAGATAGATTCAGATACCGTAGTTGGAGACACACCCTCTACGACAAGTGAATATGAAGGGACACCATTAAGAACAAGCAAATATGGAGGGACACCATCTAGCACAAGTGAATATGCACAGGCACCATCTACTGCAAGTGAATATGGAGGGACACCATGTACCACAAGTGAATATTGTTGGACACCATCCAACACATCTCAAGTTGTTAGTACATCATCACTCGAAATTGACGAAGAAGGTATGCCATCATCCCCATGTGAACCTCAAGGTATGTCTTCTTCTCCACCCTTGATCGGAGGTATGCAATCTAGCCCACCTCAATTAAATATAGATGAAATTCCTAATGTTGAGATGTATGTACCTAGGAGAACACCACCAATAATTTTGCGTAGAAAGCCAAAGTATTTGATTAATATTGATGATGAGATTTTGCAGCACATGGAAGGTAATATTTCAACACACACTTGTAGAAGATATGTTGATAAGATTTGGGAACGATTCTTTGAAAGGTTAAATGAGACTGCAAGATGTCAACTATTTGTTGAAATGATGCGAGGTGTAAAGTATAGGAACATCATGAAGACTCTTGGGTTGAGAACATTGAATGCATCGAGTGAAGACACTATTATGAAGAATCTAATGGATTCTTATGAGAGTTTGAGTAAGACCTCATGCTCAAAGGATGGTAATGTCACCCGACGTGTCATTACATCAACTTTGGTAAGTTGTCAAAAAAAGAGAGCTCGCCTAATTAAAAAGACTACTGAACAAACGGGAATTAGTAGAAACAAATTATCAAGAGCCATTCAAAGGCGGCGAAGAATTGAGGGCAATGATACAAATGAATTATGGGCATTCTCGGGGAGACTATCACGAAAAGATAAAGAAGTTGTCGAAGCCTTGAGAACACTAATTGAATAGTATTGGAAGAATAACACAAGGCCATCTCCGAATCAAAGGGATGTGGTAAGAAGGAGAATCGGTAGTCGGAATCGTGACCCACATCCAAAGCATTTTTTTGGATATGACTCAAACCCAATTTTTTCGGAAATTTGAAAATGATTATCCTCAAATTAGTATTTCTCAAAGATTTTTTGAACTGCTTAAACCTTTTTATGTCAAGATAAATCACACACGCACTACTTGTTGTTGTAGACTACATATTGAATTTTCTAACCATTACGATGTTTATCGTTCTATATGTTTAGATCTGCATACTAATGATGTTTTACAGGATTGTGGCATAGAAGCCCCACCAAAATCTTCAAGAGAGTTCTTATCAAAAGAATTATGTGAAATAGAGGATGGCCAAATATTCTATAGGACAACATGCTTGGATGGTTCATGCGAGCGTTGTGGTGGCTTCTAGCGTATGCCAGTATGTCAACATATGGAAAGCACATATGAGGTGGGCCAAAAACTAGTAGAGTTCGGGAAGTATAAAACAGTGGCATATGCTACAAAAGATGGGTCTAAAGCAAAAAGGTATGATTTGGTTATTGAGAAGATTCTAGTGCACCAATTTATGACCACATTTTGTGACAGTATACTGTCTGAGTATGCAATGCATACCCATAGAGCCCGATGGTTGGACACACAGTTCAAGCTATGAAAGGACACCTTTCCAGTTGGAAGCATAGTATCCATGGTTGACTTTGCAGATAACTACACTCTACAACCACAACATGAGGTGTAGTCACAGTATTACAACTCCACACAAGTTTCGATATTTATGCACATAGCATTCATTCATGCATCTGATAGTACAAATGAGCAAAGGAAGGTATTGAAGGAGTACCACTTTTACATTAGTGATGATCGCACACATTCTCCAGAGTTCGTGCAAGGTTGCTTCCAGATGTTCTACAGTGGTTTGGCTCAGAGGGCATAGAATACGATCAACATATAATATGGTCTGATAACTGTGCAACACAGTTCAAGAACTCGCGTATGTTCTACTAGTTGCGCAAGATGCATGTCATTACAGGTGTTCAACATATGTGGAAATTTTGTGAGGCTAGACATGGAAAGGGGGAGCATGATGGTGCAGGAGCATGCGTGAAAAGAGCATTGGCACGAGAAAAGTTAAAGTATAAAGACAATGCAAAGTTGACAGATTGAAAATCAATTGTCGAGTGGTGTAATGCTTTGATGGGTCCAGGTAATGAAGGTACGCCTTCAGTTCATAGATTTTTTTGGTCGATGGATGATACTAACATTGCACCAGATGAAGACTATTGTACACTAATAGGATCGAGTGAGGTACACTCTTTCCTTAGCTCAAATGCAGGTTCATGGAGTATCGATACACAAAAGATGGCATGCTTTTGTTCTTCATGTACACTGCAAGCTTGGAATGATTGTGAGTCAGGGGAGTGGGTTGACAAATGGTTCACAAGTTATCTTAGCCCACTTCACACGTATCGCCCTCCGACGACATTGGAACTGACACAGATGGAATCATCGGTTGACTTTGACCATGTATCAGATCTAGTTCAACCAGGTAATATATCTACTTTCTTAGTTGTTTAAATTTCATATCGTTATCTTACTTTGTACTGTATTCGTAATGTTGAAAAATTTCAAGAGATTTTTTGCACATATCAATGCAGGGCATGTTTATGCAGTTATTGTAGATGAAGACAATGAAGAGGGAATAGACTATTACTTGTGTCATTGTGTTGAGACCAAATTTTTTTTGGAGGCCCCAGTTATAGATGAAGAAAACATCGAATACCCTACAGGCTCAGTTGTGGTTACTAGAACATGGCTTAGAAGGTACCCACATTCAAGTGTTAAACATTGGCTATTTCAGGACTTTGACATGCATCGTAAGATTCTTCATTACTCGAACCTTGTTGTGGCATCCAATGTTCACTTGACCAAATATGGGGGTAGACCTTTGAACAAGACGTTATGGAAGGTCCGTGAGTCTGACCATGAGGCAATACTTGACACAATAAAGAGTAGAGCAAACCCAGATGGTTCGTTGGATTAATTTCTAAGTATATGCACATTGGTTCTTATTAATTTATACTTGTATGCACATTAATTTGTTTGATGCCAATGCTATCATCTTCTTTTATAGTGATTGGTGTCCCCTTGCAAAAAATGCAGATATATAAGCCATCCAAGAGAATGTCAGCCATAAAAGCAATGCAACATCCTTATTTTGATGCCTACATGCAACATCTGTAAGTGCCTTCCATCTATTTTTGTTTCATTTCCATTTTGGATGCTCCTTATTTTTCTCTTTTACTTTGCGTATTTGTAAGAAAACTACTAAAAATTGATTGATCTTTCGTTGTAGAAAATGTTGATTTAAGAGCCATCAAAGAGAATCTCAGCCAAAAAAGCAATGCAACATCCTTATTTTGATGATATTGAAAAATATCAATTTTGATTTCAAGCCATTATAAAAGAGTGTGTGAAGCTTAGCGAGGGAATCTCAAGTTACTCATTTGAAGTTAACCTCATAATGAGCACCTATGATGTAGACATTTAAAGAGAATCTCAAATGTATGAGTGACATTGTAAAAGATGTGTGAGAATGAAGTGCCTGAGGCATTGTAATAAGATTTAATTACATAATGAGATATACTCAAATATTGTAAGGTTTGAGTTCATGTTTGGTGTAGTAGCACCTTGTTCTGTAAATGTGTTGAATAGGAAAATTTGCAAATTTTGAATTTTGAAATGTAAACAATGTGAAAAAGGTCATATAAAGGTCATGTAAACAATTTTCAACTTTTTTTCTGCAACTCGTGTGACCAAGAGGACTCTTCCAACACGTCTGAATAGGTATGTTTTTGCTAGGCATGGTCCTCATTCGCACCGAAACACATAGAATCGCTCTGAGCTATGTTCCACCGGATCAATCCCTTAAGGGTCCAAAGTGCAAAATGGCTGCAAACTTCAGCATGCTATTACTTAGATACCGTGACACTTAAAATTTTTTTGTCTGATCCTACAGGATCACGTTGGACCCCTCTAGAAAAACCTCTCTCGGTTTTGGCTATCTCGGAGTGGTTTTTTCGTGGCGGCGGATTTTCACTTGATAGAAAAAGTGTCAAATTCAAGCTGTGCAAAGTTGCAAAGTGGTGTAACTTTCGCTCTGCAACTCGTGTGACCAAACTAAGTACTCCAAAGCATTTGAATAGGTATGTTTACACTAGACATGGTCCTCTTTTGCACCGAAACAGTTGGAATCGCTTCGAGCTATGTTCCATCGGATCGATCCCTTAAGGGTCCAAAGTGCAAAATGGCTGCAAACTTCAGCATGCTATTACTTGGATACCATGACACTTAGAAAATTTTCATCTAATCCTATAGGATCATGTTGGATCCCTCTAGAAAAACCTCTCTCGGTTTTGGCTATCTCGGAGTGGTTTTCTCGTGGTGGCGGATTTTCACTTGATAGAAAAAGTGTCAAATTCAAGCTGTGCAAAGTTGCAAAGTGGTGGAACTTTCGCTTTGCAACTCGTGTGACCAAACTAACTACTCCAACATGTCTAAATAGGTATTTTTATGCTAGGCATGGTCTTGTTTCGCACCGAAACACGTGGAATCGCTCCGAGCTATGTTCCACCGGATCGATCCCTTAAGGGTCCAAAGTGCAAAATGGCTGCAAACTTCAGCATGCTATTACTCGGATATCGTGATGCTTAGAAAATTATCATCTAATCTTACAGGATCACGTTGAGCCCCTCTACAAAAACCTCTCTCGGTTTTGGCTATCTCAGAGTGATTTTCTCATGGTGGCAGATTTTCACTTGATGGAAAAAGCATCAAATGCAAGCAGTGCAAAGTTGCAAAGTGGTGCAACTTTCGTTCTGCAACTTATGTGACCAAGCAGACTATTCCAACACATCTGAATAGGTATGTTTATGCTAGGCATGGTCCTCTTTCACACCAAAATACGTGGAATCACTCTGAGCTATGTTCCACCGGATCGATCCTTGAAGGGTCCAAAGTGCAAAATGGCTGCAAACTTCAACATGCTATTACTTGGATACCGTTACACTTAGAAAATTCTCGTCCGATCCTACAAGAAGGCGTTGGGCCCCTCTAGAAAAAAGTCTCTTGGTTATGGCTATCTCGGAGTGGTTTTCTCATGGTGGCCGATTTTCACTTGATGGAAAAAGCATCAAATGCAAGCAGTGCAAAGTTGTAAAGTGGTGCAACTTTCGTTCTGCAACTTATGTGACTAAGCGAACTATTCCAACATGTCCAAATTGGTATGTTTACGCTAGGCATGGTCCTCTTTCACACCGAAACACATGGAATCACTCTGATCTATATTCCACCGGATTGATCCCTGAAGGGTCCAAAATGCAAAATGGCTGCAAACTTTAGCATGCTATTAATTGGATACCATTACACTTAGAAACTTCTCATCTGATCCTACAGGAAGGAATTGGTCCCCTCTAGAAAAACCTCTCTTGGTTTTGGCTATCTCGGAGTGGTTTTCTCGTGGCAGCGAATTTTCACTTGATGGAAAAAGTGTCAAATTCAAGCTATGCAAAGTTGCAAAGTGGTGCAACTTTCGCTCTACAACTCGTGTGACCAAACTAACTGCTCCAAGGAATTAAAATAGGTATTTTTATGCTAGGCATGGTCTTTTTTTACACCGAAACACGTGGAATCGCTCTGAGCTACGTTCCACCAGATCGATCCCTTAAGGGTCCAAAGTGCAAAATGGCTGCAAACTTCAACATGCTATTACTTGGATATAATGACTCTTAGAAACTTCTCATCTGATCCTAAAAGATTGTGTTGAGCCCCTTTATAAAAACCTCTCTCGGTTTTGGCTATCTCAGACTGATTTTCTTGTGGTGGCGGATTTTCACTTGATGGAAAAAGCATCAAATGCAAGCAGTGCAAAGTTGCAAAGTGGTGCAACTTTCGTTCTGCAACTTGTGTGACCAAGAGGACTGTTCCAACACGTCTGAATAGGTATGTTTACGCTAGGAATGGTCCTTTTTTGCACCAAAACATGTGGAATCACTCTGAGCTATGTTCCACCAGATTGATCCCTAAAGGGTCCAAAGTGCAAAATGGCTGCAAACTTCAGCATGCTATTACTTGGATACCGTTACATTTAGAAACTTATCATTTGATCCTATAGGAAGGCATTGGGCCCCTCTAGAAAATCCTCTCTTGGTTTTGGCTATCTCAGATTGGTTTTCTTGTGGCAACGGATTTTCACTTGATGGAAAAAGTGTCAAATTCAAGTTGTGCAAAGTTGCAAAGTGGTGCAACTTTCGCTCTGCAACTCGTATGACCAAACTAACCGTTCCAACATATCTGAATAGGTATGTTTATGCTAGGAATGGTCTTGTTTTGCATCGAAACACATGGA
Organism: Sequoiadendron giganteum; assembly: GCA_007115665.2. Taxonomy (NCBI): domain Eukaryota; kingdom Viridiplantae; phylum Streptophyta; class Pinopsida; order Cupressales; family Cupressaceae; genus Sequoiadendron; species Sequoiadendron giganteum. Next base: position 378,775,960 of record CM021105.1, read on the forward strand.
ATCGCTCTGAGCTATGTTCCACCGGATCGATCCCTTAAGGGTCCAAAGTGCAAAATGGCTGCAAACTTCAACATGCTATTACTCAGATATCGTGATGCTTAGAAAATTCTCATCTGATCCTATAGGATCGTGTTGATCCCCTCTACAAAAACCTCTCTCGGTTTTGGCTATCTCAGAGTGGTTTTCCCATGGTGGCAGATTTTCACTTGATGGAAAAAGCATCAAATGCAAGTAGTGTAAAGTTGCAAAGTGGTACAACTTTCATTCTGCAACTTGTGTGACCAAGCGGATTGTTCCAACATGTTCAAATAGGTATTTTTACATTATGCATGGTCCTCTTTCACACTGAAACACGTGGAATCGTTCTGAGCTATGTTCCACCGGATCGATCCCTTAGGTTGGAGGAGTCTAAAGTTGCAAATTTGTAAGTTGCTTAAACTAACAAATTTGAAATGCAACGGTTACTTGTTCTGAAAGTTGGTTTTTAGTTAGTTGAGGGTGTGGATCAGTTAGACAAGGGTGTAAAACACTATGTAAAGCCTTGAGAGGCTTGAATGGAGGTTGTTGATGAACTTTTGGAGAAGATAAGATAAGAATTATTCACACTATTCTCTGTTTTTTAGATTTCTTATACAAACTTGTTGATCCAAGTACGACCTCCAACTTCCTGTACGGTCCCAAGACTGACATGGATTGAAAGAGGGTTGAGTTCACAAGAACCCATCTCTCATGATAATGAATGACCCACTTAGCACTCATTGCATGTAGGTGATGCTCACAGAGGTGAGGCACTAGGCCTTCCCAGGAGGTCACCCATCCCAGTACTACTCCATCTCAAGCGCTTAACCACAAAGTTTTTTCCCCAAGGTTAAGCCCACTTAGCTTGCAACCCCATTTGCAAAACCTTCAGCAAGTGTTGTGCCTTATGAAACATTCATTATAGAGCCCCTTTAGCTCATCAATTGATAAGTAGGAGGTATTTCTACAATGTGTCAAATTGTGATATTGCTATCAGGATTCAATTGTGTAGTTTTCGAGTATAAAAGAGAATAAGAAGGGAAGATCAGGGTAATCAATTTGTGGATTGATTTTTATTATTGAATTACCTAGTGTGGGATTGGTCTATATGAGAAAAAAATTATAATATGGGAGTATACGTTTCAAGCATATAATCCAGAAAGGACTCAAAGTTAGATGCATGAGCACAAAGTATCGATCAAGAAAGGCATTCCAATTCTCAAGGCCTATATATCAATGATAGGTAGATTTATATTCAAAGCTAGCACATGATTCTAATTGATTAATTAGAAACAACTATTATATTTATTTATCAAATTTCCATTATCAAATTAATATTTGAATTAGATTTCATATTCAAAATTTATTTCATTTATAATTTGGGGACTCCGTTATCTATCTTAATAATATTGGATGACAACCTTTGTCAATCCAATAATAAATAAATAAAAAATCTATTGATCCAGAGCTCGAGTCATTACAGTGGTATTAGAGTGAATGAACCTGCTAGCCTTTGGGTATTGCAACAAATTGACTTTCCATTAGAAGCATGGCAACCGATGATAGTGGTTGGAATTACTCAAGAAGGATGAACATCTTAAAGATATTTGCGGAAATCGAGAAAAGTAACCTTCTTGTGGACTTAAGGTTGCAATATTTGATCTACAACATGTTCCACCATTTCTTCAGTAGGATCAAGAACACACATAATGAAGGTGTTTTTGCAGCCATGAAAGATTATGGTTCAAACTATCCAGAAGAGTGATGTTTTATCTCGACCACCCATTACTATACCATGATTTGTTTGGAAACAAGGATGGGTTCTCTCTTCATCGGCATATACATTATTCCTCGATGTGTTCACACTAGTGTTACAAGACTTGGACTCGCCTCAGACTTGACAAGCCAATTTTTGACTTGAACTCGGGCTCGGAGCCTAGACTCGACAAATAGAAAAACCTAAGAAATTCAAAGTTTTTTAAGGATTTAAAACTTGTTTCATGCACCATTTAATAAATAAACCTTAAAGACACAATAGCATCATCAAATAAAAATTAGTATGATCCCATACACAAACATACATCAATCACATAAGTATAAGCATCGATAAAAGATATTTGTATTAACATAGAAATTACCTTGAATACACGTAACTCATAACTATTGAACCATCGATTTAGAATGAAAATATGGATAGGCATCGATAAAAGATATTTGTGTTAACCAAATAGCCATGTAGGCATACATCAATATATGTCAATATAAGTATGAAATATATGTACAAAATAGCCATATAGGCATACAATGTCAACTATATCCAATAAAAAATATGTACAAAACTGCCATGTAGGCATACAACAAAGGACTCTAGAATCAAAAGTCATTGCTCTCCATGCCCTGGAAATAAAATATTTCCCTTTTCTTTTTGCTTGGATGGCGATAGGTCTATCACTCATTTTTGCTGCGCTCGTGGAGTGCTCCCTCTACTCCTCCTAGGGTTTAGTTCATGGTGAAGTTTTAACTGTTACAATAAGAAGTAAAGACATGAATATAGAAATTACATTATAAAAAATGATATATTTGACAAAATAATCACTTACAGCCATCTCACAATCTCTCTCCACGAGGGAAATATCCTCATGCCCATGCTCAGGTGTGCTCAAGCCCTGTATAAACCATACAAATAGAAATTAAACTACATGAATCAATAATGATTTGATTTTTCACTAACTAACATCTATAACAACAAATGTAAATGTAAATTTACTAATTTGCCTCATACCTCTTCTGTCAGAGCCATTGAGGATTGTATAGCAGATGTCACACCAATATCCATTGCCCTCGTCACATTCAGAGGTGTATCATCTCGCAACAACTGAAAATAAAACAACAAAATATTCAACGCAATCAACGATGTGTATATAAACTACACAAATATATTAATTACTTGATTCATTAGTTAAGCTCTTTATTCTATTACCTGTGTGAAGGTTTGAGTAAATCCACCGCCATTGGGAAGTGTTCCATCAAAACCTCCAATATTAGTCTGTTCAACATCCAAAATCGCATATTAAATTACCATTTGTAAAACAATGCTATTAACATGCAATAAATTTATAATTATTTACTAGTTACGTACCCTAGCGATAGGTGTACTGCAAAACTAGGTTGGTGGGGGGCTAGTGTATCCAGTCTAAACATTGTGACCCTACAATTTTATTAAAATCATAAAACATTTTTAGTTAATCTTGCATTTCAAAATCAAAATTTAATAAATTAAATTCAATGAACACATGCACTAAATTTTCCCTGACTATCAATGCCATATGCCTCATGCAAAATGTCAGCTGCCCTCTCCATCTCCATAGCTGCAGATGGATCCTGTGTACCAGTCTCCTGAGTGTTGGTGGGGTCATATGAACAAGTAACACCACAAGATTGACACACATGTGTTCGAAGGCCACCACTCAAAGACTCCCCTAGATGGTGTTGTAGAATAGGGCTAGTATGATGGATGACACTCTGGGTCAAAGTGTTGATTGCCTGCAATGTCTCTACATCAACACTTTCCTTTGCGATGGAAGGCATAACAACATGCTCATGAGGTGGCCTAGCGAGATCTCATCTACCTTGCTGCATAGGATCCAGTTGTGCACCAGGTCTATCCTGAGCTGACCCCCCACCTCTCCCCTAGAAATCCCTCATATCAAAATAATATGGGATTTTGTTCAATATGAACTCACTATATAGTTTCCTAAGGAAATATTGCAGGACCTCACAATTGTTGCACGGTGGGTAATCGAAGACCATGTACCACCTATCATAAAACTGATCCCTAATTTGTTGGTGGTGGCACCAATGGATAGGAAACCTCTTCACATTGAGGGTAAGATTTTGATTTGTGCGTGGTCTGGTGAATAATGAGCACAAATCATCTTTTGTAATTTTTAAATCCTTCACATCCTTGTATGATATTTTATTTGCATAATAATCCATAGCCGCCTGCCTCCTATCTTGCCATCCAGTTATTTGTTTGCTAATTGAATCTAAATTTTTTAACATATCTTTTAATGAATTTGCTAGGGTCATTCTTTTTGTGGTTGAACCATTTGGATCACTCCACCTACTGATCAAATCCTCAATTCTCTTTTTGTTGTTCTCAATTTCACTCATTAAATTTTGTTGAGTGCCAGGAGGGGGTTGAGTCATTGGTGGAGGAGGTTGATGTTGTGGTTGATTTTGATCTTGAGGATTTGGTTGGTATTCTTGTTGAGGATTTTGAGGGTTTTCAGGTTGATTTGCATCTCCTAAAAATTCAAACAAATAGATATCAAATTCAACCTAAAACTAACTAATTCAAAACAAAAACCATAGAATCCTTATCTCTCATAGATCCTCATCGTCATGGCACCATTGTTGTGAATAAATTTGTTGAAATTATCCTCCTAGAATGCAAGCGCAAAATTGTGGTGGTTTTAGCCATGGCTGTAAAAAAAACCAATCAAAATCTGAATGAGAGATTTGCATTTATTTTTTTGCTTCTAACAGTCAATAACGCGAGCGCGTTATAACATGGTCACGTTATTGGTTTGTAGTTGCCGAGCCTCAGGCTCGACATAATGAGCCATAATGCGAGCGCGTTATAACACGCTCGTTTTATGGTTTTCCAAAGATTTTTTTAGGGGGTGTCCACGGAATTGCTACCCATTTCCATGCTCCCGCCTTTGAAACCTATGATTCTTCATCTTGATATATCTTGAATACTTTCAAGGAAGGATTGTATCCTTTATCCTAAAATATCTAGGCTATATAAGTTGTGAGATATCATGAGTGTAAATGTAATAGAAGTTTTTTTAATTATAATTACCTAAAGCATGTGATAAAAAAGTAATGCATGGAAATCAAGTCTTTTAATAGAAATTTAGAACAAGATGCAAATACATGAGGTCAATCACATGATTTTTTTTACACTAGCCTAATATATAAATATTTTCCTTTACATTTTTTGTTTCAAATAACAAAGTCATGTGTGCATGAGTGAGCTGATTTTCCTTTTCCATTTGCTTCATTATCATCAATAGTGAGAGATGCATCAATATTATAGATATTGGACAACTAAAGTAAACATTGGTCTAAAAAGAATTTGGCATGTCAATTTGTATACATGTTTTTGAATTCAAGCATTTCCCTCGTGCCATTTAAATGGTTGTAGTTTTGGAAAATATACCTTTTCTCTCAAATATAATATGCAAGCTCTCTCTTATTTAAAAATATCACTACCCATTGGGTGAACCCACAATACTAAGTCACACTTGTAGGACATCAAAAAATTGGATTGGAGGGGAAATAAATTTTGCAATCACCTTTGTTTGAAGTTTCTTATTTGAACCAAGGTACCTTTGAACAAAGATGACACATACATAACCTTTGTTTGAAGGTCCCTATGACTGAGAAAAACTATTTTATTATTTTCCTAGGTCAAGAAAGAACCTTCATTCAAAGGTCTTGTCAAATTTTAAAGGTTTTTGGCCCTTACAAGTTGTTATTTATAAAAATCAATACAATAGGTTTGTGAAACCATGATGCCAAACCCAAGATCAACAACATATCTTAATATCACGTTTGAATTTTTCTCCAGGTGTGCTTCAATTAAGGTCGTACATAGCTAACATGGATGACCATTGCCAGTGAGTGAGGGAAAACAATAGTTGGAGCTAGGTATGCAGGTTCATAGTTGGAGTCTTAGGGTGTATCTTTAAAGGTTTTATATATATCCACATCCTCGGTGCATACACTATGTTATTTTTTATCTACTCAATTAGAGTTAAATGAGTTATTTTTCTTGCAAATACTGTAGTGTGGTAGATATTACTACTTAGGGTATTGTTGTATGCGACCTTTGTGTTATTGTATTTTATTTGATTATCTTCTTGAGAGGAATCTAAAGATTAATTATACTAAGCTTTGAAAATATTTAATAATAATGAAATATTATCTCCCTCATCAGTTGGCCCAAGCTATCCAGGTAAGTGCACCAAGATGGTTCTCAAAAAGGGGGCTTAAGTGGCCACGTTTTTCTAAAATCAGAAAATACTGACCTTAGACGTGAAATTGAGGATACTTACACTCAAAATTTTGAGATGGAACAAAAAGAAGGATTCAAGTGCTCCGAGTCTATTTTCTAAACTACTAATTTATTTTGAAAATGATTGAGATTAAGGGGTTCAAACAAGGGACGTACACAAATTGGTGTTATTTTTGTCAGAAAAACATAACATAGAAACTCTTGTACGACCCTCGTACGATGGACTTTTTTTTAGTATTTTTAAAATCACTACAGTCAAAAGTTAGCTAATAGTATGTAGTTGATGCACGATTTTTATGATAATTTTCTAATGAATATTTTATTTTTTACTAACTTTCGTAGTGGACACTTCTTGAAAAACAAAATTTTGGCCATTCTACCCCTACAAATTTTGGAAACTAATTCATTTTTTTAAATTTTTTTTCTAAATTTGTAGAATGGAGTCTAGTTTCTAAAAATGTAATTTATTTGAAAATTCGATGAACGGTTAATTTAAAATGAAAAAAAAACCAAACACTGCTTTTTGCCAAAAAAGAGACATACAAACAAAAGAAATTATGGATGAATGGCTTAATATTGTCAGAAAGTGAAAAAAATTACATCGTTGGATAGCTAAGAGAGAACCTAACATTACCTAGATGTTTGATTTGTTTAATATTGAACCACGTGCAATCCTGACGGTGAGCACAAACCCGATTATGTGAAATATTGTAGAAATTGCAAAAACACGTCTCTGGTCGTTGGGAATGCCCTTCAAGCCTTTAGGTTGGTATTCCAAGGAAAATACCAATCCCAAGGCTTGGGGATTCCCAAAGAAATATATAACACGAGCGTGTGATAACGTGCTCACATTATAATTCAGTTTTGACATAACTTTTTTTGTTTATGGAAGCATGTCTAGCAAGACATAACGCGAGTGTGGTATAACGCACTCACGTTATGTATTTCTTTATGTTAAATACATATTGAATGTATGTTTATATATTTATATGCACATGTATGCTTGTATGTCATGTATGTATGTATGTATGTATGTATGCCTGTATGTATCAATGCATGTATATTGTATGTATGTAAGATTGTATTTATATATGTATTATACTTGAATGTATGTATTTATGTATTTCTTTAGAGGGAGGGATAATTTTAAGAGAGAGAGAGAGAGAGATTTTTCTAGGTAGGGTGGGAGTGGGAGAGGGAGAGGGGGAAGGAGGGGGAGGGGGAGAGGGAGAGAGAGAGTGAGTGATTCTAGAGAGAGGGAGAGGGGGTGGAAGTGAGA
>CM021105.1:378783441-378815208 GCA_007115665.2 Sequoiadendron giganteum
CTCCGACAAAAAAGTAGCTTTTTGATGATGTTGTGAAGTGTGCAAGCATGTTTTTCACATTCCACCACCTTTTCCATGATCTTTCTACCACCTTTGCATGAAATATCAGATTTTTCACGTTGAAAGACATATAATATCAATTCAAGTTTTAATTCCATTGAAAACTGATATACAATTGAAGTTTGGAGGGGAACAAGCTTCTGAAAAAGTCAAATTGTTGAGGAGTTTGAAGAAAGAATGAGTTGGACAATTCTGAAAACTCTTCACTTTTCACCAAATCAGCACTCTTCCTTGTACCATTGCCAACTCATTCAATCGGGTATTTCTTCTCGATAAGATTCTTTCAGACCAAGACTTGAACCATTTCAAGGACCCTTCAGGGTACACAATCACTTGCCAACAAACCACTATTGGTTACTTTGTAACAACTTTCCCAAATCAGGCTTTCTACGCCAAGTAGGACTCAAATTAGGACACTTTAGGAAAGAAACTTATCTTGAAACTTGACCAAAACCTCCAAACACATGTGGGAAGAAATTTATATGTATTCAAACCAAAGAATTAACAATTACTTCTTAGAAATTTATCCACCAAGATGCCAAAACCAAAAACCCTCTTTTTAAGGCAAATAACCTAGGGCTTATTGGAAAACACACTTCCCAACCTTATCAAAACATGCCACCACCTCAAACAGGTCTAAAATGGCCTGCACAAAATCAATTCAACAAGAAATAATGCTTCCCTAACAAAATACTCACTTTAGCATGTCAAAACCTCTCAAATTCATATGGAAAACACCAAATTTCCCCTATACACACTCAACATTCCCACACTTTTTTAGTGATGTTGCATACCCATTCCTCGAGTTAGAGTGGCCATAGTGAGAGGAATGGGTCAATACACCATTTTAAATGACTTTCAAACCTTAAAACCAAACCCTCAACTTTCATGCAAATAACCTAGGGTTTATTGAAAGTCTTGACAACAGGGCTTAGCAGACCTCACCAATACCAACAACACTTTAAAAATTCCTTGCACAAGCTAAAACAACCATTACATGGAAGGTTCCTTCAAAATTTCATCAAAAACCTTCTTTAACACCCCATTTGCACAAGGAAAACAATGTAATTCTACCTATCTTGTAATCATGGCATGCCCCTGCACCACCTTTGTCTATGCTAGAAATAGTCTTCTACAAGATGATTGTAAGTATTTTTTATGAAGCCTTGAATGAAATATATTTCATTTATTTGAATGGATAAATATTTTAGGAACTAATATTCGTCTCATTGCCATGCTACAGGTAAAATTATCTACCATGCCGAAGAAACGAAGAAGGAACAAACTAATAGACGAAGATTATGAAACCTTCAAAGCAAAGGAGAGAGAACGGTTGAGGGAATATTGTGAAAAGAAGAAATTGGGTACTATTGACGAAAACAAGCCAACTGAAGAGGAACCTCAACCATCAAAAAGAGAACAAGATTTGGCAGTACAAAGGGAAAGAATGTGAAAGCATCATGGTAAGACAGATTTGAATACCGTAGTTGGAGACACACCCTCTACATAAAGTGAATACGAAGGGACACCACTAAGCACAAGCGAATATGGAGGGAAACCAGCTACCACAAGTGAATATGGAGGGACATCATCTTTACAAGTGAATATGGTTGGACACCATCGAGTACATCTCAAGTTGAGAGTACATCATCACTCGGATTTGACAAAGAAGGTATGCCATCATCCCCATGAGAACCTCAAGGTATGTCTTCTACTCCACCATCGATTGAAGGAACGCAATACAACCCACCTCAATTAAATATTGATGAAATTCGTAATGTTGAGATGTATGTACCTAGGATAACACCACCTAGAATTTTTCGTAGAAAGCCAAAGTATTTGATTAATATTGATGAGGATATTTTGCAACACATGGAAGGTAAGATTCCAACATGCACTTGTAGAAGATATGCTGATAAGATTTGGAAATTGTAATTTGAAAGGCTAAATGACACCACAAGATGTCAACTATTTGTTGAAATGATGCAGGGTATAAAGTATAGAGACATCATGAAGACTCTTGGGTTGAGAACATCAAATGCATCGAGTGAAAACACTATTGTGAAGAATCTAATGGATGCATATTAGAGTGTGGGTAAGACCTCACACTCAAAGGATAGTAATTTCACACGACGTGTCATTACATCAACTTTGGTAAGCAGTCAAACAAATAGAGCCCGTCTCATTAGAAAGACAAGTGAACAAATGAGAATTAGTAGAAAAACTTTATCAAAATCCATTCAAAGGAGGAAAAGAATTGAGGGAACCGATTCAAATGAATTATGGGCATTCTTAGGGAGACTGCCACAAAAAGATAAAAAAATTGTTGAAGCATTGAGAACACTTATTGAAGAGTTTTGGAAGAATAACACAAGGCCATCTTCAAATCAAAGGGATGTGGTAAGAAGGAGAATCGGTAGTTAGAACCATGAGCCACATCCAAAGCATTTTTTGGATATGACTCAAACCCAATTTTTTCGTAAATTTCAAAATGATTATCCTCGAATTAGTATTTTTTAAATATTTCTTGAAATGCTTAAACCTTTTAATGTCAAGATAAATCACACACGCACTACTTGTTGTTGTAGACTACATATTGAATTTTCTAACCATTATGATGTTTATCGTTCTATATGTTTAGATTTGCATACTAACGATGTTTTGCAGGATTGTGGCATAGAAGCCCCACCGAAATCTTCAAGAGAGTTATTATCAAAAAAATTATGTGAAATAGAGGATGGCCAAATATTCTACAAGACAACATGCTTGGATGGTTCATGCGAGCGTTGTGGTGGCTTCCAGTGTAGGCCAGTATGTCAACATATGGAAAGTACAGATGAGGTGGGACATAAACTAGTAGAGTTCAGGAAGTATAAAACAGTGGCATATGCTACAAAAGATGGGTCTCAAGAAAAAAGGTGTGATTTGGTTATTGAGAAGATTCTAGTGTATCAGTTTATGTCCATGTTTCATGATAATATACCATCTGAGTATGCAATGCATACCCATAGATCTCGATGGTTGGACACACAATTCAAGCTATGCAAGGACACCTTTCCAATTGGAAACATAGTATCAATGGTTGAATTTGCAAAGAAATACACTCTACAACCACATCGTGAGGTGTAGTTACAATATTACAACTCCACATAGGTTTCGATATTTGTGCAAATAGCATTCATTCATGCAATTGATAGTATAGAGGACCAAAGGAAGGCACTGAGGGAGTATCACTTTTATATTAGTGATGATCGCACACATTCTCCAGATTTCGTGCAAGGTTTCTTCCAGACGTTCTACAATGATTTGGCTCAGAGGGGCATAGCATACGGTCGACATATAATATTGTCAGATAATTGTGCAGCATAGTTCAAGAAATCACACATGTTCTACTAGTTGAGCAGGATGCATGTCATTACAGGTGTACAACATATGTAGAAATTTTGTGAGGTCGGGCATGGAAAGGGGAGCATGATGGTGCAAGAGCATGCGTGAAAAAAACATTAGCACGAGAAGAGTTAAAGTATAAATACAATGCAAAGTTGACAGATGCAAGATCAATTGTTGAGTGGTGTAATGCTTCGATGGGTCTAGGTAATGAAGGTACATCTTCAGTTCGTAGGTATTTTTGGTTGATGGATGATACTAACATTGCACCATATGAGGATTTTTGTACACTAATAGGATCGAGTGAGCTACACTCTTTCCTTAGCTCAAATGCAAGTTCATGGAGTATCGATACATGAAAGATAGCATGGTTTTGTTCTTCATGTACAATGCAAGCCTGAAATGATTGTGAGTCAGGGGAGTGGGTTGATAAATGGTTGACAAGTTATCTCAGCTCACTTCACATGTATCACCCTCTGATAGTGTTGGAACTAACACAAATGAAATCATTAGTCGACTTTGACCATATATCAGATCTAGTTCAACCAGGTAATATATATGTTTGCTTAGATTTTGAAATTCCATATTGTTATATTACTTTGTAATGTATTCGTAATGTTGAATAATTTCAAGAGATTTTCTGCACATATCAATGTAGGGAAATTTTATGCAGTTATTGCAGATGAAGACAATGAAGAGGGAATGAAATATTACTTGTGTCATTGTGTTGAGGCAAAAAAGAAATTGGAGGCCCCAGTTATAGATGGAGAAAACATTGAATACCCTATAGGCTCGGTTGTTGTTACTGGAATGTGGATTATAAGGTACGCACATAAGAGTGTTAAACATTTGTTGTTTTAGGACTTTGACACGCATCGTAAGATTCTTCATTACTCGAACCTTTTCATGGCATCCAATGTTCATTTGACCAAAGATGGGGGTAGACCTTTGAACAAGGTTTTGTGGAAGGTATGTGAGTCTGACCACGAAGCAATACTTGACACAATAAAGAGTAGAGCAGACCTGGATGGTTCGTTGGATTAATTAGTAAGTATGCACATCAGTTCTTATTAATTTATACTTGTATGCACATTAATTTGTTTGATGGAAATTCTATCATATTATTTTACTTTTCCTATTTTTAAGTAACCTACTAGAAATTGATTGGTGTCCCCTTGCAAAAAATGCAGATGTATGAGCCATCCACGAGAATGTCAGCCAGAAAAGCAATGCAACATCCTTATTTTGATGATCTTGACAAATATCAATCATGATTTTAAGCCATTACAAAAGTGTGTGCAAATCTTGGTGAGGGAATTTCAAGTTATTCATTTTAAGTTAATCTTATCATGAGAAGCTATGATGTAGACATTATAAGAGCATCTCAAATTTCAGCTTACTCTATTCATGAGAGGTGTTGTGTGCAATAGGTATGTTGGAATTCCCAGTGAAGATGTATGACCAGGAGTGACTAAGTTGTGAGACCTGCATGCCTATCTGTAAGTGCCTTCCATCTATTTTCATTTCATTTCCATTTTGGATGCTCTTTTTTTTTCTCTTTTACTTTGCGTATTTGTAAGTAAATTACTAAAAATTGATTGGTCTCTCGTTGTAGAAAATGCTGATTTATGAGCCATGAAAGAGAATCTCAGCCAAAAAAGAAATGCAACATCCTTATTTTGATGATCTTAAGAAATATCAATTATGATTTCAAGCCATAATAAAAGAGCATGTGAAGCTTAGCAAGGGAATCTCAAGTTACTCAATTGAAGTTAACCTCATAATGAGCACCTATAATGTAGACATTTAAAGAGAATCTCAAATGTATGAGTGACATTGTAAAATATCTGTGAGAACAAAGTATTTAAGGCATTGTAATGAGATTTACTTTTAATGATATTTACTCAAATATTGTAATTTTGGAGTTCATGTTTGGTGCAGTAGCACCTTGTTCTCTAAATGCCTTCAATAGGCGAATTTGCAAAATTTGAATTTTGAAATGTAAACAATATGAAAAAGGTCATGTGAAGGTCATATGTAATGTATTCAAACTCTCAAAGAGATCATTAGGTGATTAGACCAGCGATATAAAGCATGTAAGGTTGAGAAAAATAGAGATCTTTTGTATTCTTGAAGATTTACAATCAATAAAGTCCCTATTTTAGTGATTTTATGAGTTTTTCCAATTGTTCATTAACTTGTATGGCCTGTACAGTAGTTTAAGGCCTTGAATATATTTTTTTATGGTAGAATGGTGAGGTAGATTTCATTTGAATGTATTTAGGAGGGTATCCATTGAGTGTATCATTAGTTTGAACTATTCTTTCTCAACTCGGTCTATAAACCCTCAAGATTGGGGTTTTGAGAGTCTAGATAACCAATAATGACTACTCGACCGAATTTGATAGTTTAGATTAGTGGATTAAGTTAGTCTTAGGATTTTTTAGGTGTGTGTGTGTTTATCTGTGTAGGGGAATTCAAGAAACAAAGGTGGAGTTGCTGCTACAGGGTTTTATGATGAATTTCCAAGTGAAAAGTGTGGCTCCAAGTGGTGTTTTGAGGAAAAATTCTCAAATGACTTCACAAAAAAATGACTAATCCATATAGTTATTATTGAGTCAAAACACATACTTCAAAATCAATAGTGACTGTCTTGGAACATGTGCATCAAAAATGGCCTTCTTCGATGTCCTCATTAGGCTAACTAGGCCTAATTTACAAAGGAACATACCATCAAACATTCAAAAACCCCCTAAGCTTGCTGGGGAATCAATTCTCATGTATCCAAACCCTCAAATCCGCAATTTGTCTCAGGAGAAACTCATTCCACCATGCCAAACCACAAGACCCTTATTTTATGCTAATATGAGGAGGGTTTATTGAAAGGAATGGTTCCACACCTTACCAAAACATGCAACAACCTCAGACCTTCTTAAAATCACCTGAAAAAATTCAAAAGACAATCAGCCAACCTCTATATGCAATATTTTATCAAACCCTAGGGTGAAACCTCATTTTTCATGCCCTTTTCCATCAAAATCTACAGGGGCAGCAACACAAACCCCATAGAACTTATTCCCTTTCACCAAATAAGCACCATAAAATAAATATGGGTTTCTAAATATGTATTGGATCTATGGAAACACAAAGAGATTGAAAAAGAGAACACAATCACCCTGTACAAAATCATACAGTTCAAGGAAACATCAGATTTTTGGTAAAAATACAAAAACAATGCAAGGAAACAATGAATTTTATTGATCTTCTTCTAAGTACATGGTGAATTTATGCTAGGAATCATACATTTATGTTAGGAATGGTCCTCTTTTTCACCCAAACACATGGAATCACTCCGAGGTACGTTCAACCAAATCGATCCCTTAAGAATCCAAAGTGTTAAATGGCTGAAAAATTCAACATGATGTTACTCAGTTATCGTGACGCTATGAAACTTCTCATCTAATCCTATAGGGTCGCATTGGGACCCTCTACAAAAACCTCTCTCAATTTTGGCTATCTTGGAGTGGTTTTCTCGTGGCGGCAAATTTTCACTTGATGGAAAAAGTGTCGAATGCAAGTAGTGAAAAGTTGCAAAGTGGTGCAACTTTCATTCTGCAACTCATGTGACCAAGTGGACTGTTCCAACATGTCTAAATAGGTATTTTTATGCTAGGCATGGTCCTCTTTTGCACCCAAACACGCGGAATCACTCTGAGGTACGTTCAACCAGATCGATCCCTTAAGAGTCCAAAGTACTAAATGGCTGCAAACTTCGACATATTTTTATTCAAATACCGTCACTTAGAAACTTATCATCTAATCTTGTAGGATTGTATTGGCCCCCTCTGCAAAAACCTTTCTCAGTTTTGGCTATCTCAGAGTGGTTTTCCCGTGGCGGCAGATTTTCACTTGATGGAAAAAGTGTCAAATGCAAGCAGGACAAAGTTGCAAAGTGGTGCAACTTTCATTCTGCAACTTGTGTGACCAAGTGAACTATTTGAACATGTCCGAATAGGTATTTTTATTCTAGGAATGGTCCTCTTTCGCACCCAAACATGCGGAATCGCTCTGCGATATGTTCAACCAGATTGATCCCTTAAGAATCCAAAGTGCTAAATGGCTGCAAACTTCAGCATGATGTTACTCGGATACCGTGATTCTTAGAAACTTATCATCTAATCCCACAAGATCATGTTGGGCCCCTCTACAAAAACCTCTCTTGGTTTTGGCTATCTTGGAGTGGTTTTCTCATGGTGGCGGATTTTCACTTGATGAAAAAAGTGTCAAATGCAAGCAGTGCAAAGTTACAAAGTGGTGCAACTTTCATTCTGCAACTCGTGTGACCAAGTGGACTGTTCCAACGCGTCTAAATAGGAATTTTTACACTAGGCATGGTCATCAATTGCACCCAAACACACGGAATTGCTCTGAGGTATGTTCAACCGGATTGATTCCTTAAGGGTCCAAAGTGCAAAATGGCTGCAAATTTCAACATGTTGTTACTCAAATATTGTGATGTTTGGAAACTTCTCGTATGATCCTATAGGATTGCGTTGGGCTCCTCTACAAAAACCTCTCTCGGTTTTGGCTATATCAGAGTGGTTTTCTCGTGGTGGAAAATTTTCACTTCATGGAAAAAGAGTCAAATGCAAGAACTGCAAAGTTGCAAAGTGGTGCAACTTTTGTTTTGCAACACGTGTGACCAAACAAACTATTCCAATGCATCCGAATAGGTATTTTTACGCTAGGCATGGTCCTCTTTCACACCCAAACATGCGGAATCACTTTGAGGTACGTTCAATCATATCGATCCCTTAAGAGTCCAAAGTGCTAAATGGCTGCAAACTTCAACATGTTGTTACTCAAATACCGTGATTCTTAGAAACTTCTTTTCTGATCCTACAGGATCATGTTAGGCCCCTCTACAAAAACCTCTCTCGGTTTTGGCTATCTCAGAGCGGTTTTTCCGTGGTGGAAAATTTTCACTTGATGGAAAAAGTGTCCAATGCAAATAGTACAAAGTTGCAAAGTGGTGCAACTTTTGTTCTGCAACTCATGTGACCAAGAAGATTGTTCCAACGTGTCTGAATAGGTATGTTTACACTAGGAATAGTCCTTTTTTTCACCCAAACACGCAGAAACGCTCTGAGCTACGTTCCACCGAATCAATCCCTTAAGGGTCCAAAGTGCTAAATGGTTGCAAACTTTAGCATGTTGTTAATCAGATACCATGATGCTTAGAAACTTCTCATCTAATCCTATAGGATTGTGTTGGGGCCCTTTACAAAATCCTCTCTAAGTTTTGGCTATCTCAAAGTGGTTTTCCCGTGGCGGAAAATTTTTACTTGATGCAAAAAGTGTCAAATCCAAGCAGTGCAAAGTTGCAAAGTGGTGCAACTTTCGTTCTTCAACTCGTGTGACCAAATGGATTGTTTCAACGTGTCTAAATAGGTATGTTTACATTAGGAATGGTCCTATTTTGCACCCAAACACACAGAATTGCTCTGAGCTATGTTCAACTAGATCAATCCCTTAAGGGTCCAAAGTGCAAAAGGGAAGCAAACTTTGACGAGCTATTACTCAGAAACCATGATGCTTACGAAATCTTCATCTGAGCCTACGGGATTGCGTTGGGCCCCTCTACAATAACCTCTCTCATTTTTTGTTATCTCAGAGTCATTTTCCTTTGGTGTCCAGTTTTCACTTGATGGAAAAAGTGTCAAATGGAAGCCGTGTAAAGTTGCAAAGTGGTGCAACTTTCATTTTGCAATTCGTGTGACCAATCTAACTACTCCAACATGTTCCGATAGGTAGGTTTACACTAGGCATGATCCTCTTTCACACCCAAACATGTGAAATTGATCTGAATTGCGTTCAACTGGCTTGATCCCTTATGATGGCATGCAAAACAATGGAAACGAGAAATGTACACATGATGGTTGAGAATTCAAAGTATTTCACACAAAAAGCATATGATCATTGGTGCAAAGCACCTTGTTCCTCCATTTGATGAAGAAGATCTAGGTTAGTGGTTTTAGTCATTATAATGTCAAATAAAGCCATGATAGCCCATTTTGTAATCTTTCTTTTAGTTTTAAGTTAGTGTGGGGTCATTTGAGTCAATTATGTAAGTACAAATAAGAAAATAGCATTGGTAAATGCATTGGAAGAGATTACTAACATTGCCCCTATTCAAAATTCAGAATTTAGGCCTTAAAAGCAAGGCTAGACGAGGTGAAAAGAAGAAATTGCTTGAAAATAAGTTAGAATAGGTTGGAAATAGGGTGAGGTTCTGGAGTTTGATGTGTTCAAATGGTTTGCAAGGACAAGGGAGGTCCAAAGTATGTTATGGCATGATGTCCTAATTGGGAATAGAGGGGTTTTGAATGAAAAAGAGAGGTTTGAGGGAGTAAAAGTGGGTAAAGTCAAGGGGTATCATAATTTGGTGGTCAATTAATTTTTTGCAAGTAGAATGAAGAGTGTTGGAAGAGGTTTTGAGTTTGTATGACGTTTGGATATGGGGTTTTTAATAAACCCTAGTGAAATTTAAGAAAAGTGAGGGTTTAGAGGATAGTGGGGTTAGAGGGCCAATCACACCCTAAAAATTGTGGATTTTATGGATTTGTAGACTGGTAAATGTTTCCCAATGGTGTTTTGCAATTGGAAGAGTGATTGAGAGCACGTTGCTTTGTTAAATAGATCTATTCAAGGGTCTATAACAATATTGAGTCCATTTCTTATTTGTATTATAAATTACAACTTTCTTTCTCCCGAGTCCATTCCGTATACAAGAAATAATATTGCAAAAAGTTGACATATAAATATTTCGACGTGTTTATATGGTGATGTATCAAGAACATATTGGAATCTTTTTATGAATCATTTCATGGAATACCAATTGAAAACATGTTTTTTGCTTTTAGATAAAGTTGTTTAGCATAAAAAAATTAATATTCAAGATAAACCATGAAGGACAATAATGATCAATGCTAGGGCACACCAATTAATAAGTATACACGTGAATAAGTCAAGCATGTACATGTGAATAAGGGAAGCACAAGTACTCAAAAACATGTAAGCCTTGAAGTATACACACAAATACATAGTATACACAAATTAATGCAAAGTATATGCATGAATACAAGGTATACACATGAAAACACATAGGTCACAAAGTATACATTGGAACACATGTAAGTCACAAAGTATACATGAAAGTTGTAAAGTATACACTTGAATACACATAACTCATATCTATTGAATCATCAATTTAGAATGCAAATATGGACACCATTGATAAAAAGTATTTGTATTAACCAAATAGCCATGTAGGCATACATCAATATATGTCGATATAAGTATGAAATATATGTACAAAATAGCCATATAGGCATACAATTCCAAATATGTCCAATACAAAATATGTACAAAACTGCCATGTAGGAATACAACAAAGGGCTATGGAATCAAAAGTAATTTCTCTCCATGCTCTGGAAATAAATTCTTTCCCTTTTCTTATCGATTGGATGGTGATAGGTCTATCACTCATTTGTGTTGCACTTGAGGAGTGTTCTTGCTGCTCCTCCTAGTGTTTAGTTCATGGTGAAGTTTTAACTGTTACAATAAGAAGTAAAAACATGAATATATATAAATTACATTATAAAAAATGATATATTTGACAAAATAATCACTTACCGCCATCTCATAATCTCTTTGCACGAGGGAAACATTCACACACCCATGCTCAGGCATGCTCAAGCCCTGTAGAAACCATCCAAATGGAAATTAAACTACAAATCAATAATGGTTTGATTTTTCACTAAGTAAAATCTATAACAATGAATGTAAATTGAAATTTACTAATTTGCCTCATACCTCCCCTTTCAGATCCATTGAGGATTGTATAGAAGATGAAACATCAATCTCCATTTCTCTCATCACATTCAAAGGTGTTTTGGCTTGCAACATTTGAAAATAAAACAACAAATTATTCAACGTAATCAACGATGTGCATATAAACTACACAAATCTATTAAGTATAATTCATTAGTTAAACTCTTTATTTTATTACCTCCATGTAGGTTTGAGTAAATCCATTAGCACTGGGAGGTGTTCCCTCGAAACCTCCAATATTAGCCTATTCAACATCCAAAATCACATATTAAAATACCATTCGTAAAACAATGTTATTAACATGTAATAAATTTATAATTGTTTACTAGTTACATACCCCACCGATAGGTGTACTACATAAATAAGTAGGTGGAGGGCCGGTGTATCCTGTCTTAACATTGTGACCCTGCAATTTTATTAAAATCATAAAACTAAATTAGTTAATCTTGCATTTCAAAATCAAAATTTAATAAATTAAATTCATTGAACATGCTAACTTTGACCTGATATCAATGCCATACACCTCATGCAAAATTTTAGTTGTCCTCTCCATCTCCATAGATGCAGATGGATCCTACGTAGCAACCTCCTGAGTGTCAGTGGGGTCATATGAACAAGTCACCCCGCAAGATTGACACACATGGGTTCGAAGTCCACCACTCAAAGACTCCCCCGGATGGCATTGTAGAATAGGGCTAGTATGATGTATGACACTCTGGGTCAAAGTGTTGATCACCTGCAATGTCTCTACATCGACACTCTCCTTCATGATGGAAGGCATAACAATGTGCTCACGAGGTGGCCTAGCGAGAGCTTGTCTCCCTTGTCGCGTAGGATCCGGCTGTGCACTGGGTCTATCCTGAGCCAACCCCCCACCTCTCCCCTGGAAGTCCCTCATTTCAAAATAATTTGGGATTTTGTTCAATATGAACTCACTGTATAGTTTCCTAAGGAAATATTGTGGGACTTCACAATTGTTGCACAGTGGGTAATCAAAGACCATGTACCACCTATCATAAAAATGGTTCCTAATCTATTGGTGGTGGCACTAATGAATTGGAAACCTCTTCGCATTGAGGGTAAGATTTTGATTTGTGCGTGGGTTTGTGAATAATGAGCACAAATCACCTTTTGTAATTTTTAAATCCTTTACATCTTTATATGATAGTTTATTCGCATAATAAGCCCTAGCCACCTGCCACCTATCTTTCCATCCAATTACTTGTTTTCTAATTGAATCTACATTTTTTAACATATCTTTCAATGAAATTGCTAGGGTCATTCTTTCTACGGTTGAACCATTTGGATCACTCAACCTACTAATTAAATCTTCAATTTTCTTTTTGTTGTTCTCAATTTCACTCATTAAATTTTGTTGAGTGCCAGGAGGGGGTTGAGTGATTGGTGGAGGAGGTTGTTGTTGTGGTTGATTTTATTCTTGAGGATTTTGTTCTTAAGGATTTGGTTGCTCTTCTTGTTGAGGATTTTGAGGGTTTGCAGGTTGATTTGCATCTCCTAAAAATTCAAAAAAATATATATCAAATACAACCTAAAATTAACAAATTCAAAACAAAAAGAAAACAATCCTTACCTCTCACACCTCCTCATCATCGTGGCGCCATCATTGTGAAGAAATAGCAACCGTTGGTGAAGATTTTACACAATGCCTCCTAGAACATGAACGCGAAAAATGGGGGTTTTGGCCGCGGGCACAACAAAAAATACAGTCGGAATGAAGAATAAATGAGTTTCACTTTTTTTTTGCTTTTAACATGTCATAATGCGAGCGTGTTATAATGCGCTCATGTTATGACTTTTCAAAAAAAAAAATTGAAAGTGGCCACAAATTGGCTACCCATCCATTCTTTGAAGATGAGCCTTGCCTCTCTATCTATGATGTTCTTCCCCTTGTATTGGTAAAGAGTGTCAATTTTAAGAAAATGGAGAAATAATTTTGAGCACCAACAAGACTCACAAATAGGTGTAGCACTATCTTCTATAAATGTCATAATCTTAAAAATAAACTAGGAAGTCTCACTCTACTTGCATACTCACTAAAATATTGGAACATTGATGACCCACATATATGTCACATCATTAATGATGATATAATCCTCTATTTACAAACAATAAACAAGATCCAAACTATTGTTTATGTTGTCAACATGAAAGTGATGTTAAAGCAATTCATGAGAAATACCCTACCCTTAAAGTTGCTTTTATATTTGATACTTTTCAAGGTTAGCAACTACAAATTTTCTACCAAGGAACTAATTAATAATGAATTCATTTTCCATATCTTGTAGACAAGAAATCAAAGTCCATTGAGAACATGCAATCTCAACACCAACATAATATTCAAAAGGATTATAAAATAATCTCACACAATAGTTTTCAACCACACAAGTCAACACATGCACATCAAGTTATACACCTATAATGTCATTAGCATGTATATCCTTTGTATCAAGGTTTTTCAATTACAAAAATGCATTCACAACATCATATCTATTAGCATAACCATCATGAAGTATAAATTCTTCATCCTTATATACACATATAAAAATATCACCAGTAACATCATTATCCTTAGAAAATAAAAAGAAAGGAAGTTAATTGAAAATAATAACTCATACTTTTATTCTTCAATTTAACCATTGTCATGCAAAAATAATAACATAATTATTGTTAAGATCACACTCGTCAAGATGCGGACTTGTGCACTCATCTTCCTCTTTACTCACATGGCTATCACAAGACATAAAGATGCATACCTTAGCCTCCCAACACAATGTGCATAATTTGAATTGCCTAACTTACAAGCTTTAATAACATAAAATTTATCCTCACTTTAATTGCTTAAAACGCTTGACCCATCATTATCAATATGAAAAGATGTAATGCTTATGATGCATCTCTTGAAAAAAAATTTCCCACCTAAAAGCCATGTTATATTCATAGGTTTAAATTCATTTTGAGCCAATCCTACACTAGGATCAAAGGCCTAAAAATAAAATGCATACACTCTCCTTGAGCTTATATTCATCTAAGATGTTATAAATGGTACCGATGACCTAGCATTAAAGTTTGAAAATAAATCGCATTCTTACCTTCTATTGTTTTCAAATTTTTGGACATGAAAGGAAGGGTTCAAAATTTTGTGTGTAGTGTTCACAAAATGCACCAACTAGACCATCCCAAGAATAAAAATGAAGCTAAAAAAATCCTTCCAACCATCTCCTTGCATTTCTATTCAAATATCTAACAAAAAACCTCATAGAAATGTCCCTATATTCAAACTAAATTTTTTCCATGAACTTAAAAAATACCTACACACATGCATCCCCCTCTAAACAATCACTCATCTTCAACCTAGGAATTTGGTTGTAAGATTATCCCAACATGATTTTCATAGTATGGCTTATTCAAGATAGTTTTATATACTTTAAACAATATCAAGGGGGATAAGGGGAGATTTATCCATTTGATTATTTGTGTTTACGACAGCTTTGGGGATATAAAATAGATTTAAGAATCCTAATATGGATTTGAACATTGATCATTTTTCTATCTTCTAAGTTAATTAGATTTTTTCTTAGATGCATTGAAGATTTGGTCTATGGGGTAGAAGACATATGAGGAATAGCTATGATATTCATTGTTGTTATATTATTTTAATGCCTAAGACTCAAGGCATAAAAGGAAGCACATGGATGAATAAACCTAGGACTAGTTTTATGCCGAGGATCTATGACTCAAAAACTCATAATATGTAGGTAAAAAATATTATTTTTTTACAAATATATTTTTCTCTTCATATAAGAAACTATGGACACCCAATAAGGAAGGAATAAGATCACATGTACCTCAATATCTTCAACTACAAGAACTTATAGTATGGTATGAAGTAACATCTATAGGCTTGACTATAGCAACATGGAATTGATATTTGCATAGTGGAGTTGACACCTATCTTAAAGATGATAATCCATAAAGAAAAACTAATCTCCAATGCTGTAATTACTTGTGGATTCATTCCTATAGTAAGTCTATTACATGTAACACCATGATATAATTAGCAGTACCAAAAATTAGATCCCCAACAGTGACACCATTTGTTGGCTCCCAAAGCTATAAGATCCCAAATTCTTAAAGACAATATCAACTCCTAAGGTTAGGGAATGTCAACTTATGACAGGGAGCTAGGATTATTCTCAAGTCGAGATAACTAAGGATTAACTCATGAGAGTGGATAAAATATCCTTCTACATTAAAATTTACTAGGTCAAGGGATATCCCTTGAGGTCTTAAAACAAGATAGTAGAGGATAAACACACACTATGTCATCCACAACTACATCCAATATTGTATTATGAACTTTAAAATATATCACTAATATCATTTTAGTGTTAGATACAACTAGACCTTAAGACCTCCAATAAGTAGATGAAAACACTCTTACATATATGCACCCAAAGATGATAGTATAAGTTATATATACTGAACCACCAAAAATGAAATAAGGGAAAGAGGATTCCCCAATAGGCCCTTAGGGTTTTCCACCTAGGAGCTTGGTTGGTACTATGCCTCTTTCTCACTAAGTATTCTTGGTGTTCATTCAAGATTAGGGGCTTAACAGTGTGTGGTGTGTGATATGGGATGCCCTAAATGCTAAGAAATGATAAAAGAGACTGATTATTAATGCTAGACTAAGAAAATGCAACTATGTTTGAAAACACATTAAGATATGCAAACATATGCTAAATGATCTAGAAATGAACGTGAAACAAAACAGAAAGATGGAAAAGTGAATGTGTGCACCTGGAGGCTGAAAAAGGATGGCATGAAGGTTTGTAATCCTGAAAAAATTGTTGCAGAAGCCGACTGGGACACTTGTGCCAATTTGGGTGACTTAGTCCTAGATTTGGAAAAACTGGTTTGGAGCCCGTTTTTGCCAAAAGGGTATCTAAATCTATAGAAAGATCTAAAACACATGTACAGTGGGACTAAGTCACCACTAATGGTGACTTAGTCCACTTTGGCTTTTATTTGAGTCTGAAAGTGGATTCGAAAACCCTCGGTCTACACTTTCTACTCCTCTAGGTATCTAGTTCCGAAACTTTGATGCTTAACCTGTAAGAGACTTTTAGTGGATGTTTTTCCCTATTCAACAAGAAGGTGTCTTAAACAAGTTTTCAATCCATTCTTCAATGATTTATAAGCCTTCAATGTACCTAAATCTGCAAACACACAAAGAGAGGAAGATAAGTGTTGATTGTTAGGGATTGGGGGTTTGCCTTGGTCAAACCCCTTTTGAGTAATTAAACCAAAATAGAGATATAATGTAATGAAACATGAAAAAATGGAATTAGTACCTTTCCATGATGATTGATCTTGAATTTATGTAGCAATAGTTGAAGATTCAACCCTTGGATGCTTTGGAAAGATTCATTAATGACTGAGAATACTCAAACCCTAGCTTGCTTGAGAAGAGTGATTGATGAGTGCTTGAGAAGAATGAAGTATTGAGAGAGTTAGGAGATGAAAAATGAGGAGAAAAAACCTTATTTATACATTTTATGCCCTAATTCCCCAAAAATAACACATCACAGGCCGACCTTAGGGTTTAGGAGACAAAATCCCGCTAGAAATTAAGATTAAATTTGATTTTTATGCCACATGGGACTAAGTCGCCCAAGGTGGTGACTTAGTCCACCTGGGAAATTTCAAGTGGATGTTAGGAATTAAAATATGATTCATGATGTTTGTGTTGGCTTATGGCTTGTAAGTGTTGTCATTGATGGCAACCTAAGTCATGCATCTGATCTACAGTATAGTTTGGTTCACACCGGCAGAACAAGGTGAAGAATCTGATTATAGGCATTAAAGTTGATTTGAATAGCTCACAAGACTATTGTTTTGAGTTGTGGATCTCTGAGGAAGGTTTTTTGATGTTTTTATTGCCTTATTCGAGAAGTATACTGATGTACATTCATTG
Organism: Sequoiadendron giganteum; assembly: GCA_007115665.2. Lineage (NCBI taxonomy): Eukaryota > Viridiplantae > Streptophyta > Pinopsida > Cupressales > Cupressaceae > Sequoiadendron > Sequoiadendron giganteum. The sequence goes on from CM021105.1 coordinate 378,800,780, forward strand.
GTACATGATCTAAGAGATCTAGTGCACTAATCTGTTGGTTATTTGTGCTAGAAGGCTGACCTGGTGAATTTAGTAATTGCAGATGTATAAGGAGTAATTAATTAAATTTTTTCAAGCTCGATTATGATTGTTTGGGTCCTCTCTTTGTATTAACCAACTTTGGAGGATGCGCATAAATAATTTATTGGTGGATCCAGCCGACATTTGAAAATAACTTAATGTTTTATGAAGCTGACATGTGAGTGATCAAATCTGTTGTATCAGATATATATATGAGATCGGTTTTATCATTTTGACATGGAGATAGATAAGTGAGTAAACATAGCGAATGTGTGGTGCGAAATCCAGTAGAGTAATAGTGCGAATTTGTCTATGTGTGATGTGAAGAGAAAAAAAGAACAAAGCAGAGTAGAGCGAAGTGCTGAGTCAGAAAAAGGATCCAGAATCTAATCTATGAGCTTCACCGGAAATGTAACCTGGAATGAATAGATGCTATTATCTCAGTTCATCCTTCAGATGGTTTTAATCTAAAATTTTGTAAGGAAGTGACCCTTCCCTTTTGAGCAGTGAACTTTAGGCAGTGTTCCTAAATGCAAGTGCATTCTCTTTTGTAAAAATTTTATTTGAGTACTAAAATTGTGGATTAACCTCAACCATGGTTTTTCCCCTAGCAAGGTTTCCATGCAAAAATCCTTGTGTTATGGTGTTATGAATGTTTCCTTTCAATTCTTACATATTTATTTTAATGTAATGTCAGAATGGTTTAAGTTTCTGATTAATAAAGCTAAGTTTTTCTGAACACTGATTCACCCCCTCCCCTCTTAGTGTTCCCTTGAGTCAAAAAATTGGTATCAAAGCATCTGGTTCCTCAGAAGAATTTTAGAAGCTTGAGGTGGATCTTGGAATGTGATGGAATTTGGTAGTCTTTAGCAACAAATTTTGGTTGCACTTGATGACCTTGATCAGTCTAAAGAAGAAGTCCAAGAATTGAAAGCAAATATTAGGGATGCTAAGAAATTCATTCAATCATTGAAGGATCAGATTGTTAAATCCAGGGAGAAAAGGAAGGATCGATGTGATCAGATCAAGAAAAAAGAGAGTGAAAACATGGATGATGCTCACCTAAATCAGACCTTGAAGGAAATAACTGAAGAATGTGAAAAGCTTTCCCAGAGAAAATGATACCCTAAAGCATGAGATGGAATCTATGGTGATGAAGATGACTAAAGAGATTGAAGAAAGGAAGAAGAATGAGGAGACTCTAGCCTAGTCCTTAAAAGAGAAATATGATGAACATAGAAGAATAAATGAAGAATTCACTCAGTTGGAAAGAGAACTGCAACGATCCAAAAACAATGAATAAGAACTTAGTAAGTAGATTGTTATTCTCGGAAATGAACTTACCACTGCAAATGAATACAAGGAGAAGTTTAAGATCATTTCAGTGAAGCTAGATGAGCTCACTTAAGGAAAAAAGAGTGGAAATGATAAGAGAGGTCTTGGATATGAAAAATGAGAAAGTTCTAGACTCAGACAAAAGAATTTCAGACAAGGAAACCAAATAAACAAAGGTGGAAGGTATCTCGTAAGACAACCTAATGCTCAAAAATTTAATGGATACTATTTTTCTTGCAATAAATTTGGCCATAAGGATACTTAGTGTAGATGTAATATGAAATCAAGAGATTCGTCATTTTCTAGTCATTGTTTCAAATGCAAAAAGTTTGGTCATAAATCAAATGAATACAAAAATGTGTCAAACTACTCTATCAATAGAAAGAATGTTGAATGTTACACATGTGGAAGATTTGGACATATTGCTAATCAATGTATATCAAGAAGAAATCAATGGAATGATTGGTTTGGAAAAGGAAGTACTATGTGCTACAATTGTAATAAATTTGGTCACATTGCAAGATTTTGCAAAAATAAAACTATGGATAGAAGAGGTATGGTATACATAGGCAGAAATATACGGGAAGATGACAAAGGAAAAGAAAAAGTGATTGCAGATGAGATAAGAGATGAGATGAAGAAGACATGGGTAAGGAAGAATTAGTCTAATGTTGGAAATGGTTTTGTACCAGAACCTGCTTCTTGTAATTGATTTCAGGCCACTAACCTAGGGGGGGTTTTTCAAGAAAATATTTCCTCCCCTGTCTATGGATGGTACCAGAACACGAAGAATGGTCAAGAAGGTGTATTTATGATATGCAGAGGTTTTGGATAACTTTCATGACGAAATTCAAAGAATTCATAGGTCCGTAGAAAAAAAATTGTCGCTGTCTAAGAAAATAGAGCACCTAGAAAACTTAGGGAAAACACATTTATTACAAGTGTGCGAGCTATAAAAGTCAAGTTGGAACCGTCATTTTTCACTTTGCATCAAAGAAGAAAAGAAGGAGAGAACTTGGTAGAATAATTTTGAAGCAGTAAAATCGATTCATCGACAATTATCAAAATCTATCAGTGTAAAGATTAGGTCCATGAGGAATCTGTTATTACCTAAGGAATTGAAGCAATTGAGAGAAGCCAAACACAAGAATTTGGATATTTGGAATGAGTTTTCATACTTTGAGAATGCACAATTCGTTAAATTTATCTTGATCAGATTGCATGATGATACTTTAACTTTGGACAAACCCTACACCATTTCAAAGGAGGTAATTGAGAATTTCACTAGATTATGCAAAGTCGAAGATATATCGGGAAGAAATCCATCTGAAACAAAGAAGTTGAAACCCTAACTAGAATAATCAGAGATCAGAGGGCATTGATAATTGCGACAATCAAGAATATTGTTACAAAGTACATTGCGCAAAAAAAATTCATATAAAGTCTTTTTCAGAAATCAAGAAGGAGCGACATCGGCTGGCGCAGTCTACTTTTCTCACAAGATGATAATTGAAGGTCAGGAATTTAACCTATGCGAGTTGATAAAGGATCAGATAATGGAGAATGTGCAACTAAAAAAAGAGACAGGCTACCCTTTTAGGTTCAGTACTCCGATTATATGTTTAGTAATGTATTTCTTGAATTGTTTGCCAAAAATCAACAATGTGGTGTGGAAAATGAACGAACCAGTATGCAAACAAATATACTCATATTCTAGGAGCTTGGCTAATTGGGATCAAGAATTTGAAAATTTCTTTAAGAATGTGCTTTAAAAGTGTGGCTCAGTCAATATTTCCCTTCCAGTAAGAACAATTGAAGTTGGTTCCTTTTCTGGTGGCATGGAGAAAAAACATAAAAGAGAAAAAGAAATTGTTGAATACAACCCTCCGGAATGCAAAGTTCCTAGAATTGAGGGAAAAGGAAAAGAAAAGGAAACTGTGGATATTCTAGACAAAGAATCTAATGAAGAAATCGAGGATCCATAGAGAAATGAATCAGAACCAAAAAAAGCTAGTGAGGAAGAAGATGAATTGACAAAGGAGAAACTACAGTAGCTTATTCAAGAAGAAGGTGGAATGCAAGAAATTGGTAAGTTATGGTCTGTTAGACCATCATATGATCAAGATATGATTCTGAGAGTACTAAATTCTCATGTTGAGCACTAGAAGATCAAATTGGAAAGTTTGCAGAATATTCTACTCAAAGAAATGATTGAATGCAGTAAAGAAATAATGAACTCTGAGGATAAAGACAAAGATGAAGTTGAAGTTATCTCTCATTTGAAGGAGAAGATTAGACTATCACTTACCAAACTGAATAAAAAAATGAATGAGTTGAGGCAATGCATAAATTCAGCTAATAAAATCTACAGCTATTGCATCCATTGGCCTCATGTTGTTGGTAAATACAAAGAGAAATTGGAACAGATTGAAACAAGGTTGAATGGAATTGGAAAAAGCTTTGACATGTTTCAGGATCAGGATGGCACCATCAGGAAAAGAATTTGGGTGTTGTAGTCTAAACACACCAAAGTTCAATTCACCAAGAACACACTTGTTGATACTTTTTGGAAGGTGAAGGATCTAACCGAATGCAGATTGCAACAGATGGTTGAGATACTAAGGAAAGGTGAGAAACTGGAAGAAGCAATCACAATTTTGAAATCTCTAACTGAAATTTTCAACAAAACATCCAAGAAAAATAGTTTGATCATTATCATTGGGATCACAATAGATTCTTTGAAGAAATTCCTTCTGAAAATGAAGAAAAATCATAAGACAATTTTCTAAAGTAGCAGTCAATTGTTTTCAAATTTTTAAAGTTTTGGTCAAAAAGGGAAAATTGTCGGCATATATATTCTGAAGTTTTGTAGATTTTGAACACATGTTTTTTCTTTTTGGCATATGGTTTCTATGTTCTATCATTGATTTCAAAGGGGGAGAGAGTGCAGTGAAAAATGTCTCATCAATCTTAGGGGGAGCTGTGTTTTGAAATCTTTTTGAGGCATAGGGAGAGAGAGCAGTTTGACAGCGTACTTATAATGATTCTAACACTTAGTCATTTTTCACTTAGTGTTTCCATCAATGCCAAAGGGGGAGATTGTTGGCTTATGGCTTGTAAGTTTTGTCATTGATGGCAATCTAAGTCATGCATCCGATCTACAATATAGTTTTGGTTTACACCGGTAGAACAGAGTGAAGAATATGGCATCCGGTTATAGGCATAAAAGTTGATCTAAATACCTCACTAGATTGAAATTTTGAGTTGTGGATCTCTGAGGAAGGTTTTTTTCTATTTGTATTGCCTTATTTGAGAAGTATACTGATGTGCATTCATTGGTACATGATCTAAGAGATTCGGTGCACTAATCTGTTGGTTATCTATGCTAGAAGGCCACCCTGGCGAATTTAGTAATTGCGGATGTATAAGGAGTAATTAATTAAAAAAAATTGTGCTCAATTATGATTGTTTAGGTCCTCTCTTTTTCTTAACCAACTTTGGAGGATGCACATAAATAATTTGTGGTGGATCTCACCGACATTTGAAAAGAACTTAATGTTTTATGAAGCCGACATGTGAATGCTCAAATATTTGGTAGCAGATATATATGAGATCGGTTTTATCATTTTCACATGGAGATAGATAAGTGAGAAAACATAGCGAATGTGTGGTGTGAAATCCAACAGAGTAATAGTGAAAATTTTTCTATGTGTGATGTAAAGAGTAGAAAATAATAGAGCAAAGTAGAGTAGAGTAGAGCAAAGTGTTAAGTCAGAAAAAGGATCCAGAATCTAATATATGAGCTTCACCAGAACTGTAGCTAGAATGAATAGATTCTACTATCTCAATTCATCCTTTAGATGGTTTTAATTTGAACTTTTCTAAGGTAGTGAGCCTTTCCTTTTGAGCAGTGAGCTCTAGGCAGTGTGCTTGAATGCAAGTGCATTCTCTTTTGTAAAACTTTTATTTTGAGTACTCAAATTATAGATTAACCTCCACCATGTTTTTTCCCCTAACAGGGTTTCCATGCAAAAATCCTTATGTATATGGTGTTATGAATGTTTCCTTTGAATGCTTGCATATTTCTTTTAATGTAATGTCAGAATGGTTTAAGTTTTTGATTAATAAAGCTAAGTTTTGTTGAACAATGATTCATGCCCCCTCTCAGTGTTCCCTTAAGTCCAACAGTTTTCTAGGATTTTCTTTCAAAAAACACTTAAGTAGGGCCTATAAGTGCATTAAGGGGTCATTTTAACATAATAAAGGGTAAATTTATTGATGGCAAGCCTAGGAAAGTGTGAAAATGTGTTACAACACCTTATGACACTTTGAAACAAGGCTTAGAAAGGGGTAAAAATAGGTCCAAAATCCATAGGAAAGGCCCAAATGAGTGAAACATGTCAAGGCTACACTTTTTTGCGACACATTTACCCCCCTCTTTAGTGAGAGGATGAACTTGCTTCAAACTCACACTAAAGTATCTAGATGGAGATGGTAAAGGATGGAAAAGATGAAGAAGGCGGTCAAGCCCCCAGGATTCAAGATTCTAAGTCAAGCTGACATAAGCGCAAGAAAAACATTCAAGGGTGAATGATTTGAAGAAAAATGAGATACATGATCATGCAACAAAAAGAACTAAAAGAAAGAAGAATGGGGTGGAAATGATGCGCTCACTCTAGGGCCACAGAACATCAGGTCGTCCACGGGGTGAGTTGTCCCAAAGAAGTGGTTTAGTGAGAAAGTCATGCTAGTGTGTTGGCTTCCCATCGTATAATGAGAAAGTCATGCCAGTGTGTAGGCTTCCCATTATACTAGCCATACCAAAGTTACCTTGATAAATTTGATAAGGAACCACAATGCTTTTGTAAAATGTTTTTGAAAAAATTATGTAGAGAGTTTGTTGAAGGGGATTTTGCTTTGTTCATGTAAGGTCTTCTTCTTAGGGAGCATTGTGCCTAATGTCTCCAAGAGAGGACAAGTCAGGGTTTCAGGTCATTATCCATGGGATACTTTGTTCGCATCATACCACTTCAGTTGATCGTACACTCTTGGAAGGCATCAAACCCAATGACACCACCAAGAAGAGGACACATCACAAGAAAAAGAAAAATCACATCATGGAATTTTGTAACAAGATGTTTTATATGTATGCCCCCACTTTAAAGTGGTTGCTACACCAAAATTGTGAGAAATTTCTTTAAAGTAGCCAAGGATAAGGGAAAGAAGACATGAGAGCCAACTTGGAAAGCTCTATGCCAAGTCATAAGTTTTTGAATTAGGCTACATCATCAAGAGGGAGAGTATGTCACATGCGAGTCAACTTAAGACATGTCATCCACATCCCAAGATTTCTCTTATAAGTTTATCAAAGGTTAATGATTAGTCAAAAGAGACAAGGAAAAGTGACATAGGAGAACAAGGCTACTTAACCCATTGCCCCCACTTAGTACAAGAAAAAGGTGAGTCGGGAATGGATGATGGTATGTTGCTCCTCGCAAGGGATGTAAAACATACAATAGTGAGTATGTTATGATCCTACAACTATTACACGACAAGGAGCAGCAACTTATGTTATTTATGTGGATGAATAAACAAAGTGTCAACAAAGTTATCCTTGATGGTATTCACTTTGTCATATATGTGAGTAATTTCATTGTAACTTGGTTGATGTGAAGCATTTTTCTTAGGTGGGTGAAGGATTAGAGGATTCTTAGGAGGTCCAATAGTAAATGGGGATCTAATGGACACTTGAATATGCATAACCTTAGCGGGTTTGGGTTGATGGATCTCTAAGAAAGGGAAATTGAGCACCATCTTTTTACTATTACCCAAGGAGGACACATTACTATTGCTTAAAAGGAGTGAAACAAATTTTTTTTTCTTGTACCATGATGCCTTCCCTAGTAGGAGAGTGTTTAGGAGAACAAAAAATGAGATGTTCAGGACATTCATTATTTGTTTCTACACTATTGAATTCATCACCAGTAAGGGAATGATCTATGGTTGAAGTATCTTGTGTCATAAGATTCTCATGATTCTCATCAATTGGATCTTGTAACACCATAATATCTTCTTCACTATTAGGAGAGATATTAGGAGAGGGGGAAAGTTGATTGTTGTGATTGTGGATGATTGCATTCTTTTCCTCTAAGGTGTCATTCTATTGTGCCATAGTATCTATCCTAGGAGGAGAGATTTTTGGAAAGTGGCAAACAATAGGTCCATCACATGTCATGATTAGATTGGTAAAGTAGCTTCATCACTCATAGGAGAGGTATTAAAAGAAAGATACCTAGGAATTAGATGGTTACCAATGATTGGACTAATTTATTCAAATAGAGCCTTCCAAATGTGAGGAATATTGGGAATGAAAAAAATAATTCTATAACTCTCAATCATTGGATTTCTTGATACCAACATATCCTTATTTATTAAAGCATGATAAAAAAGGGGAGGTGTTGGGAGATGATTGAAGACTAGGTAAGGTAGTAACCATGATTTTAGATTTGTATGTCATAAGGTATTTTCAAGGGGGAGAAGGAGGAATACAAACAAGACTTTCATGATCTTCAACGATTGTGTCTCCTTGCTGCAAGATACCTTCATCACCAATGGGAGAGATATCAGGAGAAGAACAATTATGATTATCATGATTATCGATGCTTGCGTCCTCTTGTCTCAAATCTTTAGTGGATGAGCTAGAAGAGATGAAGTCATAAAGGGCTTCATCTAAAATGTCTAAGTCATCACTACTAAAGGGTTGAAGAATTTTGTGAGTGGGTGCTTGTGATGTTAATGTTTTATTTTCGTTTTCTAAAGAATATGATTTAAAGGATCTAGGAACTATTGCAGAAAATGAAAATTGCAAAATTTTAATACTATCCACAAGTGCCATGAATGCTATTTCTAATAAATGAAATGTAATAGAAGCTACGCATGCAATGTAAATACATAGGATGAAATGCAATTTTCAGATTTCAAAGAAGGTAATTTACAGATTACACTATGCAATGATCTGAAAATGAAATGTTGTGAATGCAAATTTTATTTTAAGCAATGCATAAAATGAGCAAATTTAGGCTAGATCTAGTTAAATGCATGTTACAAAAAAACAACCAATTGATATAGGTAGGTAATGGAAGCAAACAAACACTGAAAAATAGGGTTTTCAACTCTATAAAAGGCTGCTTCAAGGGTGGAAAGGGACTAAGTCGCCCAAGGTGGAGACTTAGTCCACCTTGGGAATTTTTTAGAATTTTTAGATGTTTTTGAGTGATTCAGACGATATATGTAGTGTAAGATGCAGACCTAATATAAAATTGTAGAATTTTGAAATTTTTGTAATGATTTAAGATGCATAAATGCAACCTATTATGCACTTTCACTAATGCAAAAATTGGAAACCCTAGAATGCAATTTAAACAATGCAACATGCAATGCAAGCTAATTCTAGGACAATGATGGACTCCAAATCATAAAAGAGGGGATGTAGACATTGGGTTCACCAAAATGAACCACCAAAAATGAAATAGGGAAAAGAGGATTCCCCAATAGGCCCTTAGGGTTTTCCACCTAGGAGCTTGGTTGGTACAATGCCTCTTTCACACTAAGTATTCTTGGTGTTCATTCAAGATTAGGGGCTTAAAGGTGTGCGATGTGTGATATGGGATGCTCTAAATGCTAAGAAATGATAAAAGAGACTGATTATTAATGCTAGACTAATAAAATGCAACTATGTTTGAAAACACATTGAGATATGCAAACATATGCTAAATGATCTAGAAATGAATGTGAAACGAAATAGAAAGCAGTAAAACTGAATGTGTGCAAGTGGAGGCTGAAAAAGGATGGAATGAAGGTCTAGAATCCTAAAAAATTATTGCAGAAGCTGACTAGGACACTTGTGCCTTGATCTGGGTGACTTAGTCCCAGATCTGGAAAAACTGGTTTGAGCCTATTTCTGTCAAAAGGGTATCTAAATCCACATTAATCTCTGAAAAACATGTATAGTGGGACTAAGTCACCACTAATTGCAACTTAGTCCACTTTGGCTTTTCTCCAAGTCCGAAAGTGGAGTTGGAAGCCCTTGATCTTCACTTTCTGCTCCTCCAGGTATTTAGTTTTGAAACTTTGATCCTTAGCCTATAAGAGACGTTTAGTGGATGGTTTTCTCTAGTCAACAAGGAGGTGTCTTCAACAATTTTTCAATCCATTCTTCAATTATTTATAAGCCTTCAATGTACCTAAATTTTCAAACAATCAAAGAGAGGAAGAGAAATGTCGATTGTTAGGGATTGGGGGTTTGCCTTAGTCAAACCCCTTTTGAGTAATTAAACCAAAATAGAGATATAATGTAATGAAGCATAAAATAATAGAGTTAGTACCTTTCCATGATGATTGATCTTCAATGTCTATAGAAATAGTTGAAGATTCAGCCCTTGGATGCTTTGGAAAGATGCCTTAATGACTTAGAATACTCAAACCCTAGCTTGCTTGAGAAGAGTGATTGATGAGTGCTTGAGAAGAATGAAGTGTTGAGAGAGTTAGCAGATGTAGGAGATGAAAAATGAGGATAAAAACCCTTACTTATACATGTTATGCCCTAATTCCCCAAAAATAACACATCACAGGCCGACCTTAGAGTTTAGGAGACAAAATCCCACCAAAAATTAAGATTAAATTTGATTTTTATGCCACATGGTACTAAGTCGCCCAAGGTGGCAACTTAGTCCACCTGGAAAATTTCAAGTGGATGTTGGGAATTAAAATATGATTAATGATGTTTTTCGGGATTGTCTTCCGAAACACACTTAAGTAGGGCCTATAAGTGCATTTAAGGGGTCATTTGAACATAAGAAAGGGTAAATTTGGTGATGACAAGCCTAGGAAAGAGTGAAAATGTGTTACAACACCTTAAAACACTTTGAAACAATGCTTAGAAAGGGGTAAAAAGAGGTCCAAAATCCATAGGAAAGGCCCAAATGAGTGAAAAGTGTCAAGGCTACACTTTTTTGTGACACATATACCAACAAGATAGTCTACTTAACTACACATTAAAATTTGTAAGGATGAGCATACTAGTATGATCCTTTAATGATTCATCAACTTGAACTTGCTTATGACATGTGGCATAATTTACATTTCTATTTAACTATACTAACATGTTAAAATATAAAAAATAATCACGGCTCCATCCCTCCACCATCTAAACACACTCAAAACAAATCATTTTAAATATCTTTTAATTTGTGTTATAGGTAGTTTTAGTCATTGTCACATTTATTTATACATGAAACAACACTAGGGGCTATCCTGAAAATATTTTTAAATAGCTAGTGTGGTAGTCCATTTGCTTAATTAAGTGATACATCTTAAATCCCTAAGACTAGAATATAGATACTAAGTGTTAACCAAAATAAGGGTGCACCATACAATGGGTATGGTTTGTGTTAGAGTAGATATGTCCCCCCTTGATTAAGTATTTATACTAGAAGTGGAGGTTTTACCCACCGCAATAATTGTTCCAAAATTACTTTTCGTGATCATAAGATTGAATTTTCTACCCTAAATTTGACTCTCATTACACTTATGAAGATGCTTACCTTTATAGATTTTTAATTGACAATTTTCATCACCTAACACCCTTTATAATCTACCTTTGAAATATTAAATCACTTTTGTTTTCCCATTGATTTTACATTCCTTGCATATTCCTACTCATCTATTTGAGTTTACATACTTCATTTAAAGTCGATAGGCTATATATAGAATGAACTTTCAGCTGAAACCTATCTCACACCACAATACCATTTGATAGTTGTGGGTTTTAGCCGTAAACCTGCCTAAGGTTGTTTGTTGTATGTTGTATTGGTATCTTCATGTTTCATTACTACTATTATACTCCTTTTCATTCAAAACGTGGTATGACACAAAATACTTAAATTGGTATATTAATCAAGTGACTAAATGCAAATCAATCTACTATAGATCATCTTGTACACCTATATGATGTAAGTTGTGTCTGGGTAAATGTAGATCATTCTTGCAGTAACTATTTGATATGGTTTGATCTCTTTTCAGATATTTTATTTTCTTTTAATGCATTACTTGCCAACTACTATTGCCTCCAGTAATATCTTCGCCGCCTACAATGTTTGTTTCAGTTGGTGGATGTGATTAGTGTGATGTTGTGTTCCTCGAGATCTTCAGTTGTGGCTTGTATTTCTACCTCCAACGACTCCTCACTTAGTTTCTGCATATCGTCTTCTCCAAATAGTTGGAGTAGTTGACCAAATATAGAGTTCTTCTCCAAATAGTCGTAGTAACATCTAGGTGAAAGTTGTATTGAGATTTCTTTTATGCGCTCACAATCGATTGAATGATGACAGGCTGAGAGGGGCGGGTGAGTTCGTGGGTCTTTTGGCCTCTGGCTAGGTTCTCTCACTCTAGTCGATCACTTGAGCTTGAAAAATAAGGTTCAAGCCTAAGATGAGCATCGCGTTCTCAATGCCAAGGATATCCTTTCCAATTCAAATGTGTTGCACAGTGATAGTAACAATAGAGTGAGGAGGATTGGGGAGCCATGGAAGGAGAACATTCACAATATATTTCTTTCTTCCATGAAATTGGGACCACCTGTGAACATGAACAAGAGTATGGATGTTGTGAGTAAATTGAAGAGTGTGGAGAGATCCTCGTCGTTGAGATGTTGTGAGTAATATGTATTTACATAGACATGTAGGGGAATTTACCACGTAGGGATGTATGTGCAATAAAATTGAAGATCCACATAGCCTCAACCATGCCACCTCGTTGCCAAACACGTCTTGCAAGTTTCATGGTTAGATAATATTAATTGCAAGTTTAATGGTTGAACAGTTTTAATTACAATTGTCTTTTCCATCAAAACTATTATTGTTGCAATTTGATGTGCCCAAACACTTGAAACATAACATAAATCCTAAATTAATAAATTGAATGAGATTTTCAAAGTAAATGCACAAACTAGTCAATTTGTATTTCCTCTTTGGATTGTACAAGGATGCATTATTCCCTCGACTAAACATGTATGAATTTCTCTAATGTAATATTTAAGAGGGAAATTAAAATCCTTTAGATTAAGGCTTTTAAAAAAAACATAATTCCCTTAAAACATTCTTCTTACTTTCAAGAAGAAATGGCAGCAAATCTCCAATCTTCACATACTAAATTATTACAGTCACCAAAAGTATGGTTGCTAGCCAGGTGAGGACATCTATGTCAAAGAGCCAACCAAAAATCCAAGTAAGATATATTATGAAGAAGAGGGAGATTTAGGTTTTGAAAACCTATTATATCATGGGTATGTGCAGGATCATCATGGAAAAAACAGGTCCTTAAGTGGCAATGAAAATTCAAAAAAATCAGAGTTAGGCAACTTGACGTAAAAATTTGAATAAGTTATCTATATTATTTCAAAAATATGTAAAAATAGAATTTGTGGAAAATTGAATGTAGTTTCTAAACTACTAGGTTAATTTTTTTTTTAAAAATCTATTTGGTGAAAAATTGAAATTTTAATGCAGTAGTACTTAAATTTCAGGGAAAAAATAAGAAGTAGGCGTCTGTCTAACCACCCTAACCATAATAAAATGATAATATTTTTTTACAAGATTTTATATATAAGTAGAAGACTCATGTCCGGATGTGATGCATATTTTTTTGTAATTTTTTTTCAAGTAAATAATTAATTATGAATTTTTTATTACAACTTTTAAAAAATATAAAAACTCGTATATCTGACCACCTTAACTTGGTAAAAAATTCATGAATTTTTATTTTTTATTTTTAATCCTATAGTATTCCAAGCATAGAATGTGACCCATGTTTTGGATTCAAAAATTGTGATACCGTTTGAAAGCTATAGATGTTTTTCTATCAGGCTATCAATCAGGACTTTAGTCGTAATTCCAATAGAAAATGAATACTAATTATTTATTAGATTCAAAATAAAGTATAATTTATATTGGTAGAAAGCTGAGAAGGTCCTTTACAAACCCTTTTCATTTCATCAATTTAGCTAAAATAAAAGTCATCAACCACATGGGCAGAGTCTAGAAAAGCAAGGTAAGTTGGTAAACACGTTTTTCATGTTGACTTCTTAGGATTGGGAGGTCCAAACCAAATTCCAAAGCAAGCCCAAGCCTAATCCCTAGGCATTAAATTTTGTGTCATCAAATCGGATATCCGATTTGAATCCGATATCTGATATGTTTTAAGTATGAGTTTTAAAAAAATTATATAATTTTTAATATATGATTTCAAAAATGCAATAAAGTTTATAATTTAATATATATAATATACAATATAGTTTATAATGTAATATATAATATACAATTTATGATAATCTCTTACCGAATTATGTATAATAATTAAATATTATTTCAATATTTTAGTTATATATTACTAGTATATATAAAATATTTAAATATTATCTCTTTCCCTCTCTCTCTCCACCTCTATCTCTCCCAAGTCTCTTAGTCAATCACTCCTCTCTCTCTCTCTATACCTCTCTCTCTCAACCCTATCTGTCCCTCTGACCCTCTCTCCCTCCCACCCTCCCTCTCTTCCCACTCTCCTCTCCTCACTCTCCCACCTCCTCCTCTCACCTCCCACTCTCTCTCTCTCCCCCTCCCTCTCCCCCTCCTCCCTCTCCCACCTCCTCTCTCCCTCCTCTCTCCCTCTCTCCCTCTCTCTCTCTATCTCCCTCCAACTCTCCCTCCCTCTCTCTCCCTCCCACTCTCCCTCTATGCCTCTCCCTCTCTCAATATCCAACTCTCCCGCTCTCCCGCTCTCCCTCAACCCTAAACCCACTCTCTCTATCCCTTTGTCCCTCCCACTCTCCATCTCTTCCTCTCACCCTCCACCTCTTTCTTTCTCTCCATCTCCATCTCCATCTCTCCCTCTCCCTCTCTTCCTCAACTCTAAACCCTCTCTCTCTCCCTCTCTCCAGCTCCCTGTCTCCCTCTCTCACTCTCCCTTTATCCCTCTCCCTC